>PVLD010037640.1:0-10110 GCA_004027595.1 Dinomys branickii | reverse complement strand
CCATGCCATTTGGATTATTTCAATTTACACAAGGTTCCTTTATTTTCTATCAACATTCATTGATAATTTTCAATGTAGAGGTATGTCACTTCCTTTGTTAAATTAATTCCTATACATTTCATTAATTTGAATGTTATACATGGTATTGTTTTCATAGTATTATATCACTTTTTATAATTTATAGAAATATAATTTATTTCTGTATAATTACATTGTATCATCTTATTTATACATAAATTTTAATGATTCTTTACAACTTTTAAATACAATATCAAATTCCATGAAAATACCAGTACAAATACTTTTCCCTTTCCTTTATAGCCTAGGTTGTTTTTAATTTTCCTACCAAACTGCTCTACAGGAAGCTTAAATACAGTGTAGAAACCAAGTGATGAAAATAAATATCAAAGTAATATTCCTGTACTTAAGGAGCAACATTACTAGTTGCACCACTAAGTATTCTTTGGCTGTAAATTTTTCATTTTTGTTACGATATTAGTTTAGTAACATCCTCTTGTTCTCTATGTGTATTGTCTTTATCATGAAGAGTTAGATATTTTGTTAAATACTTCCTTTGTATCAATACTAATGACTGCGCGGGTTATATTCTTCTCCTTATTAATAGGTACTTCATACTGGGTCCAGCAGAACTATCCTTTCTTTTTCGACGGCAAATTTGTATTTCAGTGCAATGGTAGCTGGACGAGCATCTCAGTACCTTTCCCTGAGGCATACAGAAACTAACATGTTTGTTTATCCCCTTGGTATGACAAATGACAAGGTATGCACGTGTGTGCAAAATGACCAAATGGGATTTGTATCCAATTTGTTCTCCATATAAATGGTTTGTGCATGATTACTTAAGCATCATAGAGGGCTAAATATATCCACCCCACTTCAGGGTTTTTTTAAAAAAGGTTTATTCTAACTTTTATGGTAGAAGTAGACCAATTCGGTACAATGGCCCACAAAAAACCAGATTTGCAGTTTTTGCAAGAGGTCAGACTTCAATCATCAGATTACTTATGCATAGATGATGAAGATGACCCATTGTAGTAAAATACATGCCTTCATAACAGAAGAATGATGTGGTTAGAAGATGGTGATGATGATAAAGATGATGGTGATGGTGATGATAACTTTGATTTTAACCATGTGAGTCAAAGTTCCTCTGACAGTGAAATGGGGCAAGAATCAACTGATACAGACACAAGGAATGCAGCCCTCCTTAACTCAGATGACAAAGAAAACAGCACTGCAAGCACATATTTGAATATTCAATTGTTGTGAAATTGTCATGCAATAAAATGGAACAATACAATGTTAGAACTAGGTCTGAAATTATAATGAGGTTCATGGTAGGGATGGAAGATTTTTGGACAGAATGCTAACACTGCCATTCAATGTTGGAAATTGTAACAGACAAAATGCTACAAGCTACTGCAAAATACACATAGGCTGTAATGACAGTAAAAGATTCTATATGCCCCAATAATAATCTTAAAAACTGTACTTATAACGCCTCACTAGCTGAAAGGAAAGCATTCATAGGTGTGTGCTACTTAACTGATATTTGTCATGGTGATGGTAGGAATGTAAAAGATCTATAGAAAAGCAATGTGTCCAAATATGGCAAAAAATGTATTGCTTTGCAGATGTGAAGACTTATTATGTTTTCAGTTTAGACATTTATCCCGGAACTCAGCCATTATGTCATATGTCAGAGTGTAAAGTAAGAGTAAAAGTTACTTAAATTATTTAAAATCAATGAAATATGTTCCTCAAGCACAATGGAACTAAAGTACAAATTGAAAACTGCATCATAAAGACCTACTATGACAACAGGAAACAAAATGATGTTAATTTTCCCCTACAAAAAGGGCAGGAAAATAATACATATGTGCTATCAGTGTAAGTGGTACTTGTGCATGGAACATAAGTTGTCATGTGTGAAGACTGACTTGGCTATGATAGTCAAGGCAAAGCTTATTTCTGTGGGAGAATTTTGTTCCTGTTTATATTGCAGGTCACAAAGATTTTATTTTTGATGTTATCTCTTGGGATTTTTGAGCAAGTACACAGCTAATAGGAAAATATTGATGTCTATTATAAACACTCATTACATATTCAATATTTTATTCTGTTGATATCTTATTTCCCTGCTAAGTGCATTGGTTCAAAATAGTAGGAAGCTCCTGACAATAGAGGAAGATAAGACAAGTGACAAGATTGTCATGTAAGAAAAGAAAACTAAGCACACGTGCTGTCTGTGTGGATGAAATATGCATTTGTCATATGTGGAGACTGTCTTGGGTGTGACAGTTGAAGTGAGACTTTTTTGTAGTAGAGTTCCTTTGGTATTTTCATTGTCATTCATATAGGAATTTATTTGATATTATCTTTTAGGTTTTGTAAGCAAGTACACAACTGGTGTGAAAATGTTGGTGTCTACCCTAAATGCACAATACACATTGCAAATGTAATATGTTTTTTATGGATATTTTATGTTTTTGGTAACTATATACTACAGACCATAAAAAGATTCTCCTGCCAGAACAGCAAAAACATTGAGATGTCAAATATATCCTACAAACTGGCCAGGAAAGCAAAATACATTAGTTGTCAGTGTAAATGGTAAGTCTATATAGAATGTTCTGTTGTCATGTGTGCAGACTGTATTAGGTGTGATAACTGAGGTAAAGATTTTTTGTAAAGTGACGTGCATTTTCACTGCACTTAATGTAAGAATTTATGTGGGTTGTTCTTTTTCACATTTAGTACACAAAAAAACGAGTCAGTGTTGAACACTTCGATGTTTTTTTATAAACACTCAGTAATATTATAAATTCAATACTTTATTTTTGTGATTTCTCCTATTTAATTATGTAATATAATAAAACTCATAAGTAAAATTAATGATCCTTCAATAGAAATATTCTAAAGACTAAACTTGGGTCTGAGAGACCAATGTTTCTATGCCTTGATGACAAAATCAGTCTTAGGCTCCCATAAGATGATTGCTGTTTGTCAAAACAAAATTCTTTCTTGAAGGAATAAATTCTAGTAATTGTTTGATTATTTTCTGTTAATTTTTTTCATTGTGCAAAATTTAATTTGCTGGCATTTATAATTTTGGATGTATAGACATAAAATACATTAATCCTTAGTTTCCATGTGATTTCTTTGTCTAGTTTTTGGGGTGAGGTTAGCATGGGGCACATGCATGAAGTTAGGAAATCTTCACTCTTCTTCATTTTATTATTTTTAGGAAGAGTGCATAAAGTAATTTCATTAATTCTTCTTTAAATATTTGATAATGTACACAAAATAACAGATAATTTTACTACTAATATCTATTGCTTTATTGAAAGGAACAGTTAATTTTAGTTGTTTGATCAATCTTGCATACCTGTATCTGGTAATCTGAGCAACTATTTTAAGATAACAATACAACAACCATTTTTACTTTTCTATTATCTTGTTTTGAAACACAGTATCATTTTTATTGTTTTTGCATTATTTGGTTTTTGCCTTTGATTTTGTTATTCTGTTTTTATTTTTTTCTCTTAAAAATAAAATTAAAAACCAAAAAAAATTAAAATTACTTTGGTGGAAAAAACAAAAAAAAATTAATCAATTATTTATTAGTGAAATATAGTCACCAAATATTTATCTGTGAAGCCTTTTGCTCCTGATATTCTTTGTGAGGTTTGTTTAAATTACTTTTTCTGTTGTCTACTTATAATTTTAAATCCTTTACTCAATTTGAATAGATTTTTCTTTCTAAGAACTTTTCTGTACTATTTGAATGATCTAAATTTTGGCAATGTAGTTGCATTTATCATTCCTTTATTATCTCTTCAGTTTTTACAAGGTCAGAAGTTTTATGTCCCCTTTCGTTACTGATGTCAGTAATTTCATAATTTTTCTTTTTTTCTTTGTCATTTTGCGAATGTGTGTCAGTGTTATTTTTCTGTAATGTTACCAGGTTTTGGTTTCTTTTGTTTCATATTTTTCTCAATTTTATTTACTGCCACTCTGATATTTATCTCTGTATATGTCTATATCTATCTATATATCTATCATCTAACTATATTATTCCATTTTCCTATTCACTTCTGATTAGTTTTCATTTTCCCTTCCAATTTTCTAGAAATGGTAGTTTCCATCATTTATTTGAGACCTTTCCTCATTTTCGTGTGTTTATAGCATAAATTACTTTCTGTTCACCATTCTAATTACAAAACATAAATTTTGGTTTGCAGCGTTTTCACTTGTATTCTGGTAATATTCTCTAATTTTATTTTTGAGTTTTTTCTTTGACCCATTGGATATTAAAGAGCAGGTTTTTCCTTCTATTTTTTATGATTTTTCTCTACTATTCTGTTGTCAATTTGCACTTTAATTCCATTGTGCTCTGTGGAACATAGTTCAGTGATTTTAAGTACTTTACCTTTACTCCTGCTTTCCACTCTGGCATGTATCTAACAAAAATTTCATATGGCTATCAAAAGAAATAAGCACTTTGCTGTTACATAGTACAATGCCTTAAACTTTCTATTTCTGTTTTGATCTTTGGCCTAACTCTAATTTCTTATCTATTATTCAAGGTTTGACATGTAATCTTCATCTATAATTATTGAATTCTCTATATATTATTTTAATTCTGCATGTTTATGAAGTTGTGATTCATGTACCTGAGAACTCTACTGATTGTTTTGTAGGTTTACTATCATGTTCCTTCTGATGGGTGGACACTTCAGTCATTGTATAGTATGGTTATTGATCCATCCATAATAAAGATTTCCTCAGGAAGATTTTTGTTTTATTCTTAGCTTAACCACTTCAACTTTCTTATAGTTGATATTTCTATGATCTATATAATTCAAATTTTTAATTCTATAAATATCTACCATATAGGCGGAGTAAATATCTTCATTTTATTGAAAATGTAGAATTTACTAACTTTATTTTCAATGGTACTGGGACTTGAATTCAGGGCAATGTACACTGCTTTGTGCAAAGTTTCTCAATGATCTACATCACTAACCCTACTGATTTATTTTGAGAACAATTACTCCTACTAATTTGCCCAGAGAACCTTAAATGTGTGATACTTCAGCCTCAAAGTCCTAAATAGATGGTTTATGAATGACATTATCAAGCCTACGTGTTTCTGCCATTTATTGTTTGCTTTCTATAGGCCTTACATCTGTTTGTATCCCCATTCCCATATTTCTTGCCCACTTTCATTGAATATCTTTTAGACTTATCTTTTTAATTTGTTTCCTTCAATATTCATATTTTTAAATTTTCTTATTATCTTCCCTGGGATTGAGGATTAACATTTTAAGTTAAAACTGTCTAGCTTGAATTAATACCACCTTAATTTCCCTATTTTTATATGTATCTCAACTCTTTAACCTCTGTACTCATCTTGTCATGAAAATTGCATTTTTGTATGTTATAAACTTTGTAATACATTTTAAAATAATTATCTTACAAAGTATTTTTTGGACAGATAAGAGAAGTCTTAAAAACAAACATACACTTACTGTCTATTTACCTGAATAGTTACTGGATCTGTTGTGTTTATTTCTTCACATGTGTTTATTTACATATGTCATTCTGTTTTAATCTGAAAACCTTCACTTAGTGTGTTCTGTAAAACTTTTCTACTAATGACAAACTCAGCTTTTGCTTACCCAGTAATGTATTAATTTTTCTTGCAGAAGGATATTTAGCTAGCTATAGAGATTTTTGTTTGCATTTTTTCTTTCAATACTATAAATATGTATTCTCATTGTTTTTGATATGTTTTCTGGCAAGAAGCAACTGCTAATTTTACTGGTGTTCTTTTCTATAGAAAAAAGTCTTTCGCTTTCTTCTTGCAAGATATGTCTATAATTGTCATTATTTTAGCTGAGACTTTTGTAGATGGAGAAATTTTTGAAATTTTCAAGCTTAGATTTGTTTAATCTCGTGTGTAACTGAATATTCCTCATATAAGTTTTAACATTATACACTATTTTCAAAAACATTTATTTTAAATTTATTTGTTCCTTTTAAATTCCTATTACCTGTACATTAACTTGAGTCTGTTCTTTTAACTTCATTTTTACTTTTCCATTGTTCCTCAGACTATATAATCAACTGGCCAATTTTTAAATTTCTTCCTTCTCTATCTACTAGCTCCTATTTATTTTTAAACTCTGGTATTAAAATATTGAGTTCATTACCTGAAATTCTACTTGAATTTTTTCATTTGTTGTT
Source organism: Dinomys branickii (assembly GCA_004027595.1). Classification (NCBI taxonomy): domain Eukaryota; kingdom Metazoa; phylum Chordata; class Mammalia; order Rodentia; family Dinomyidae; genus Dinomys; species Dinomys branickii. Next base: position 3,837 of record PVLD010037640.1, on the reverse strand, counting down.
TTTATGTCTATTAAGATTCTTTACTTGGTAGTAATTTTTGTTATAATTTTCTTATTTTTTTCTCAAAGTGTTTTTCAGTTTTTAAAAATATTTATGGCAGCCATCATAGTGTTTTCTATTGATCCTGAGACGTTAAAATATTTTATCTATTCACTATGGGAGAAGTGATCAGAACACACTCTCAATGCTTAAATTAAAAAAAAATACTTATAGTAGAAGACACATTGTTAATAATCCACTAAATATACATACATAAAACACTCTTATCCCACCATTCTTGATACTTTGTGAGGCAGTTGGGAGAGTTTTCTTTCATCACTACCTTAGTTGTGCTGTCAGAAGCCACATGGTGCCAGATACTGTGAATATGGTGGATCAAGACTCGCTACAGTGTTTTTATAACACAAAACAAAACATGTGGGTTGAGTATTTTCTGTATTGTTGGAAGCTGGTAACCTGGGTGTTCTGCTAGATTTTTTGTTAAATTCTTCTTTTATTTATGAGCCTATCTCTCTAGGTATCATGTGTCATATTCAGTTGTCAGCTGAAAATTTCCTTAAGCACTGTTGCTTTATTTTGTCTACATTTTCCCTTAGAGAGCATATCTAACTAAGGGCAATTACAACACTTCAGGCAACTAACAAGGCATCTTTCATTTTCACTTCTTTCTGTCAGTTAACTTCAATTTTCCCCAACGTTGGGACCTTCTCTTACTCCAATTCTTCCCCGGGCAAATGTATAGTCTTTTGCCTGGATGAACACTGTCATCGCCTGTGATGTGTCAGATCTTCCCAAAGTGTTCTATTATCATAGAGTTTCCCTGCATACTTCTTAGCACTCATGATCAGTCTCCCATTTGTCTAATGTTAAATAATAGTCTTAGGTAGCTGCTTGAGTTTGCTTTTTTTGGATAATGGTGTCAAACATATTATTGAATTGTTGAGAATAGTTTTACAGAAACTTACATGTTTTGATAAAATATTAACTATGCTTTAAGTACGTTGTTTTTAGCAGAACTACAAAAGAAGATAGATTTCCCATTGTCTGCAGTGCTCCCTGACTTGTCCTATTGCACCATTCACCCTGGTGGTGGGGTTATATGTATAGCAAGAAATTAAAGGGACATCCATTCTACTGCCCTTGGGTTTAGTCGTTCCTCTGGGATAGACAATTTTCACTTTGTTTTGTGTCTTTCCTGCGCAGTCAATTTTCATTATTTTACAGAAAGTACAAGTACACGAAGGTGTCTACGCTCCTATTCTCAAAGGTGATCCATTAAAGAAATTTTTAACTGGAAAAGAAGTTCGCCACTGGGCATGGTTGCAAAAACTTGTAATCCCAACCCATAGGAGGTTGAGGCAGGAGGATGGGTGCAAGTTCAAAGCCAGTCTGAACTACGTAGTGAGACCACATTTCAAATAAAACCAAAACCAAAACCCAAAAGACTGCTCTGTTGTCCTCGACTCTGAGATTCTACACCTACATCAAATAAAATATGCTCTTTTGAAAAATATTTAATCTCCAGCAGATCTCTTTCACATATACATGAGGCTGGAGATTTGGTAATATCATATTATACAATAATAAGTACTATTTTCTATGTCTGAAGAAAATTATATGATGATTTTGAGGAGAGAAAATTTATTTAAGTTTTATTATTATATCTTTGAAAAGTGGTGCCTAGTCCTTTAAGAGAATAATTAATGATTGTATGTGGTACTAAATTTAGAATAATCAGAGTAAAACATTTCACTGTGTTTAGATGAAAAGGAATGTGCCACACAAAATTTTTCTCAGGTGTTAACTGTGGGCTATGGCTGTGAAATCTCTTTAGCAGCAACAAAACTTCCCTCTGTTGTACACACTGCAAGAAGAAAATGGATGCTCCCCACTTAGTGTTAAAGTATGAGATGTGTTCACAGAAAATGAACTAGGTTTATCTGGTCAAAATCAGCAAAAGAAATAACAAAGCAAGAAAAAATATGAAGAAAATAATTTTATTTTGACATTTATCACTTTTTAATACAGAATCCTCAAGAATATTTACAGCATAATTCATACTTTTGGAAATACAGTAAAACCTTGGTTTTCAAGCATAATTCTTTACAAAAATATGCCTGTAACCCAAAACACTTGTATATCAAACTAAAGAAATAATCTTTCCCCTAAGAACTAATGGAAATTCAAATAATTCATTCCAAAACCTAAAAATATTCATGCAAAAATGTTACAATAGTGTAGTATACTACAAAATAGTAGAAAATGCAAAATATAATGATAATGAACAAATTCTCCTGCACTTATGATTGAAAACTTTTGTGGCTGGTATGAGGCAGATAAGTGAGAGGAGGGTTTTTGTACAGGGTGATCTTTACTATCCCTAATGGAATCACTCCTATCCGTTGTTTCAGTGGAAACTTTCTCTTTTTGTTCAACATTAATGAAGAACCTGTCCAATGACACTAGCTTTTGCCCCTTTTTGAGGGTGTGGTGGAGATATGACATTTCATTGTCGTTACATAGATTCACCACTAGTATTGCTGTAGCTTGGGTGGTGCTTCTCTCCAAAATTTTGGTCTGTCTCCCCGATTTGATACATCTCTCTACTCTCATTTGAATGGAGGGACTCCTCTACCTGTTTCTCCTCCATCTCTGCAGACCAAAATTCTGCCATAGGCCTTTGCCCTTGGGAGACACTTACCCACAATCCCAGAGAGAGAGAGAGAGAGAGAGAGAGAGGAAGGGTGGGGAAGAACCATTGTCTCAGTTGTAATCATGTGATGTTGACCATCTTGTACCACTCATATTGCAAGACACTGCTCATTTTTTATGTTAAAATTTATCAAAAAAACTTTCTTCATCTTATGTAACACTCACAAACCAAATTAATCACAATGCAAGGTTTTACTATATTTTTCATAAAGTTAGTCACTTTTAGACATGAATATAGTCATAATTTTTTAAGTTATACATAAAAAATCAGAAAGAGTTGTAGCATCACTAATTATCTGAGGGTCAATTTAGCCAATTTGGGTGGAATTTACAAATCAGACATATGCAGCTCCCTTGATGTTAGTGACTACAGGCTTTGAGTTCCATGGCTTCTTAGCCTTTAGTGTTGTAGCTTGTAAGTGTTTTAACTATTAATGTTAAAGCTCTTAGTGTGTACAGCCCTTGGTAGCTTTTAGCCACTCCTTGTGGGGGACATGGCTAAAGGAATGACTCATTAAAGTCAAGAAGGGGCCCATGGAGCAAAAGCACATAGGCCCTTGAATGTTAAGCTAAATATTAAGGAAATACATATTTGGCTAAAGGACATAGGCCCTGGACCTAACATGCTGAAGAGAGTACAGGCTACAAACAGCAAGACGTTCAGAATAGTAAAGAAGGTTGAGTCTGGCCCTTGTATTTCCTCTTACCCTGAGCAAGTGCTTAACCCTCACACAGTTCATTTCTGAAGCCTTTTTTTTTTCCTGTTTTTTCTGCTGCACTGCCTCATATTCTATATAAAATACAGAGTCCTCCATTCAGGACTGCTCCTTTGAGACTTCTGAATATGGGGTGCCTTTGTCGGGATAGTCCCTCTGGCACTCTCCCAGTGCTGAGACAAATATGATCTTGGAGTCACCCGTTCATCCTCCAATCCACCACAGTTGTATATCGGGACAGGTGCTACCCTATGTGAGGTTCACCTGTGAGGTGACTTACAGCTGCAGATCAGCATGTTGGAATGACCTTCCAAAGCCTGGAGAAGGAACAAGGATTCTTCAGTTCTCTTCTCTGTAAGTGGGCATGGATGGCAATGGAGTACCCTGGCCCATCAATAGCAAGTTTGAT
>PVLD010037639.1:0-10111 GCA_004027595.1 Dinomys branickii | reverse complement strand
CAGTGCAAATTCCTTACTATCTTCTCTATAATTTGGTATTTCCTTTAATGTTTTTGTGTTAACTAATATGAAGATAACATTATGTAATACAACATCCAGTGGTAATTCCCTACTATATTCTGTATAATTTTGTATTTTCTGTATTGTTTATGGCTTATTCTGGTTCATATGTCTCCATTCTTTTGTCTTTAAAATAAAAAAAAAAAGAAATAACAAAGCAGCAGACATAGTGCACACTGTAATCCCACCACTCTGAGAGGCTGAGGCAGGAGCTGTTCTAAGCCCAGCCTTAGTAACCTAGTGACCTAGCAAGACCCTGTCTCCAAATAAAAAGGGACAGGGGATGTAGCTCAGTATGAAGGTCCTGGGTTCAATACTGCAAAGTCAGACAGAACAAAAGCATACGAGGTAAATAGAAACAAAGAGTAATGATTTTTTTTTTAGATTAAAGAATAAAGTCAAAAAGCATTAAGCATGATGAAGAGAAAACATTAATGTTAAAAGCCACAGCTCACAATAAAGACATGACAGCTATGTCCACCTATACCTGCGTAACACAGCAACTACCTTTCAGAGTTTTGGGTTTTCTTGTTTGGTTTTTTTGAGACAGGCTCTTGCTGTGTAGACCAGGCTGGCCTTGAGCTATGTAGCCCAAGTTAACCTGAAACTCACTGCGATCCTCCTGCTTCTGCCTCCCAAATGCTAAGATTATAGGCATGAGGCACCAGGCCCAGCCACACCAACTACTCTTACAAAGTAGAAACTCCAAGGTATGTGAAGAAACAGAAGTATAACAACAGGTAAGAGTCATCTACACACACAGACTTAACTGAGAATATAGATGTACTTAAATAACATAATGTATCTCTTACGTATGTGTATAAAACTTTATACCATGATAATAAAACTACACCTCCTTCTCAAATTGAGATAAATACTGACCAAAAAACTGATTGCATACAAGGTCATAAAATACAGCACATTTTATGAGGTAAAAACAATATAAACACTCAAATCACAACTCTAATAACAAGACACTACTAACAAAATCAAGAAAAAAGCATTCTAACTCAAAATTTTAAATCTTTCTAATATTAAACAACCACAGTAAAACAGAAAAGTACAAAGCAAAATTACATATTTTTAAAAACAGTAACAGGAAAATGATGCTTTTAACACACTAAACAAAGGCAAATCTGTATCCCTGAACATTCAAACCAACAATAAAAATAAATCCCTAACTCAAAAAGAACAGTAAGCCCAAGGGAAAATAGGACAACAGAAATAATAAAGACTAAAGCAATTAATGAAGCAAAGAATTTAATAAATTATATCTAATTCCTAAATCAAAAGCCTGGAATTTTTAGCTTGAAAAAATGGGTAAGGTTAATCTAGAAGTGACAAAAGGTGAAAGCACAAATATCAAAATAAGAAGTGACAGGGGAACATATAAAAATACGTATTAGCAAAGAAGGGGAAATCATGTATGTATGTATGTATACACAGGATAGCTGACAGCGGTACTACTGTCTTCTATTGCTTTCCTGAAAGGAACAGTTAATGATTACTTGTTTGATCACTATTGCATGTCTCTACTTGTTTTCCTGGGAAACCACTTTGAACATATCAATACATAATACAACAACCACTGTTAATTTCCTACCACTTTGTCTGTAACTGTATTGTTGTTATGCTATTTTGTAAATGGATGTCTATTTGTTAATGTTTAAGAAATACGTATTACACAAGATTATTCACTGCAGCATTATTTATAGTGGAGAAACAAAACCAGAAATGCCCACAATGTCTACATATAGGACAGGGGCTGAATAAAGACTGAGTAAAGCCACACCCCACACAGTTGTGAAAATGAATGAAGACTTCTTCATAATCCTAGGAAATAATACGGATATCCAGTACATATTGTTGAGTGGGAAAAGGTTAAGTACAAAAGTATACATGCAGTGTGCTACTTTTTGTGATAAAAAGATTATATATATTTATCTTCACGTTATACAAAAAGAAACAAGAAGAATTAAATCATAAAAAACCAATTAGAGAAGCTGCCTAGACAGGGGGAGAGTTAAGGACAGGCAGGTGGAAAGGCAGAGCTTTTAGTATGTTTTTTTTGCTTGGTTGGTTTTGTTCACCAAATTTTATTTCTGTTTTGTTTCAGTTTTAGTTTTCACTAGCACCTGTTTGCAGCATGTAATGTTTCCCTGACTTGTGAGGAGGTGGCGTGTACACACAGCACATCCCCTTTCCCTCCTCTTCCGCTCCCTCCCTCCACTCTGGACCCTCTCTCATCTCAGCTTCCTACATCCTATTACCCTCCTCTTACTTTGCTCTTTATTTATATTTTGGGTTTCTCTGTAAAAGAAAGGATGCAGTGTTTAGCTGTTTGTGTCTGATTTATGTCCCCTTAACATCACAGTCTCAAGGTGAAGCCATCTTCCTACAAATGACCCAAGTTCACCCAGCTTCTTGGTAGACCAGTACTCCACTGTGTGTGAACACATTTTCTTTATCCATGCATCTGCTGATGTGCACATAGGCTGCTTCTAAGATTCAGCCACTATGAACTGTGAACTATAAATATGGTATGCATGTGCCACTGCAACATTATGCGTTTAACTCTTTTGGGAAGACAGAAGAAGACTAGCTGGATCAAATGGAAATTCCAGTTTTAGTTTTCTAAGGAATCTCCATGCTGATTTTCATAGTGGTTGTACTGGCTTTTGGAACTATGTTAATGGTTTCTATACTGAAAGAAAAATACAAAACTCAGCAACAATGAAAATGGGGGAGGAGGCTCTGAAATGGAAATCAAGCAGAAATAAATACCTCCAAGGGTAACTCAAATAATTCATATAATTACATTAAAGGAGCGAGGGGATAAAAAATCTGTAACTAAACCAAGTATCTTTTTTCTTGGTACCGAAAATCGAACTCAGGACCTTGCACTTGCCAGGCAGGCGCTGTGCCACTGAACTATGTCCCCAGCACCCAAGTATCTTTGAGGCGTAGCATTTTTACTACATATTCTAGGGCTGTAAACAAAAACATAAACATGCACTAAATTCCAGTAAATGGATTTTATAGTGTTTAGCATTAATACCTTCTACGTACTCTAGCAAATACGCAAGCAGAGTGTGAGTAACAAGAGCCAGGTGTCCCAGGGTCAGAGAAGAGAGCTATACAATCAGGAAAAGGAAGGTGGGGGCTAGAAGGGACCCCGTAAAGATGGCTGGGATAGGAAAAATCAGTGCATCAGCACACAAAGACATACACAGAGGTGGAGTGTCCTGTAATAGTTCTAGCTGCTGAGAACACTGATGGTTGATTTTATGTATCCACTGGATTGGGTCAGAGTGCCCACACACTTAGCTAAACATTATTCTGGGTTTCTTTGGGGGTGGTTTTGAGCAATATTAATATTTGCATTTGTAGAGTAAGGAAAGTTGCCCTCAATAATCTGAATGGGCCTCCTCATCCAGTCAGTGGAAATCCTGACTAGAATAACACGCCTCCAAAAGACATTCCTTCAGGTTTTACCCGGTCAGCTCTTCCTGCCCCAAGGCCTTTGAATAAGGACGTCATCTGGCCCACACTGCAGATGGGATGCACCAGCCTTCACAAAAAAATATACACACATCCTATTGGTTGCATAATCAGAACACTGATTAATAAAAGCACCTAAAAACAATTACCTTTCAGTAACAACGATTACAAGCTGAGATCTTGATTTTTAATACCATTCCAACTAAAAAAATTAGAATTCTTTGAAAAGATGGACCATTCTAGGGCTGGGTAAGGAAAGCAGAGATGATTCTCAACCCATGTAAGAATATAAGGAAAGATACAAACATTTATGGATACATATCAAAGAACATGATTCAGGTAAGAATCGTGACTATACATTAAAACCCATGAGTAAAAATTTTATGAGAAACAGGATATTATATAGTCTCAAGGCAACACCCCAGAAGATACATATTAATTATATAGAGAAAAATAGTAATTTTACAGTAGGGAAACCTGGCAGGCGCCACCAAAACTAAGAGTACAAATCACCAGTTATGGAGTAGAACAGTGTAGGGCCCCTGATGTGACACTAAGACGCAGCACTTCTGCAAAATTCCGGTGAACAATGAAGATCTTGATTCTAACCATGAGGAAACACAGCACACCCCAAATGATAAAGTATCTGTAAATAAATGAGCTCTGCACATACACTATATGAGGTTACAGTAAAGAGTAGAAAAAAGAAAGCATCATTATCTTTATATTAAGAAAAATATAATTAAGAGAAGAAAAAAATTAATTTAAGTCTAATAAGTAAAAATTTTCACAGGGGAAATGATATATGCTGTTTTTTACTACTTAGTTAGGACAAGTCCTAGATTTAATTTTCTTCAATTCATCTTTGGAATCAAATAATGTGATATAATGTTTTTAGCTTTTATTTTCTCTAGTTTTATGATTAAGAACACAATGTTGTTCACAGGCTGTTAAGTCATATATTGAGTGTAATTCCTAATTTAAATTCAATTCTGTAAAAAATTTAATCAGTGCTTAATTCTTAGTTTCTTGATCCAAAACTAAGCTATTGATTATATATATAATGTATCAGAAAGAAGGAAAACATAAATACTGTGCTTGCCCTTCTTCCTAATACATACATGATGGAAAACTGAAAATTATTTTCAACCCTAAAATACACTCTTAAATGATTAATGAGATAATAATTCACGTGAAAGTGTCTCTGAAAAAGATACTATTAACACAAATATGCAAAACCATAACTTTAGACTCCAGCCCTGTTGTGTGGGTGTCTTTGACATCTCACTTTCCTTGTCTTTCTGACTGCTTTCTGGTGATTACTTTGTCTTAAACTTTTTGATCCCTGCTTACCTCATGCCCTTCCTAAATACCTCTATCATAGCCTACATTTCCAACCGCAAATTCAGCACCCATTAAACATGCAGGTTCCAGGAGGTTAAGGATTGAGCCAATTCACTGTTTACCTACCCTTTGCCTGCAAATCTCATTTAGTGTCTAGAACATGGAAGGGATGCTTAAGAACAAGAACAGTGGTTGTTTTCTAGAATAAGCAGTGGGAATGAGACATGTATGCCAAATACAGCCTACTTTCATTAGTGTAAAGGGTAACTTCAAAACTGCCTTCAACATTTAGCAGTACAGAGACTCCCTTGAGCCTGCTCACCACAGAAAAGGTCCATGGGACTCAACATCTTTATCTCCTGCCGCAAGAGTAGAGACTCAAGGATAGCACACAAATTTTGATGTGATATTCTAAATATTACACAGTTATACTAATAAACTTACAGAAAACTGCTGGCGGGCCGGGGAGATAGCTCAGCAGCACAAGCGCCTGCCTGGCAAGTGCAAGGTCCTGAGCTCGATTTCAGGTACCGAAAAGAAACAACTGCTGGCATAATGAAAGTACCTTTTCACAATCTTTCCTTAGCCTTAGATGCCATAAAAATACACTGACTAAAACACATTCACAGCATGTAATTCCATTAAAAACAAACAAGATTTGACAACAATCCAGTAGCTTTCTCACTATCGTTCCTTCAAACATTTGCTCCTTTGCACTCATCCCTCAGTCATGCTAGTTTCTATGAAAAGCTAAAAACAGGATAAATTACTACTTATAGAAAGAAAAGTTGATGCCACTTTATAATTCTTTCTGCGTTTTGCCTGCAGAGGTCATACACAATGAACCGAACTAAGTATATGTTCCCCAAATACCTAAGGAACTAGAGCACCTAATTTCATTCTCCTCAGAGGAAAGGCTGTGTTGTCACAAGTTAACTGAATTCATATCTTTGATCCTATTTTTTCTCATGTTCTTTACTAACTGACCTCTTTTCTCCTTCCTGACTTGCTCTTTTTTCCTCAGCCCTGCTTTTATTATTAAAAATCAAAAGCCCTGCCAGTGTTAAGTTAAATACATGAGTGACTTAGGTGCTATACATCTACAACAGTGTTATCATCCCAGAGTGCTACACTTACTAACTATCACCAATGTCTGACTTCTCTGCTCTAACTATACATCCGTGTTTACAACAAGTTGACATTCTTGTACTCTTACTAGCTATGCATCCCCATGCCTGCAGGAAAAAAATGGTCTAAAGTCAGATTAAGACTATTAATTTAATAAAAATTATGCAGTTTAAATGAGCTACACAGAATGTTGTATTCTCTGTACTGCTCCTACTAAGTACTTTCTTTAAAAATCAAGTTACTGAGCCGGGTGTTGGGGTGCACGCCTGTAATCCCAGCACTCGGAAGACTGAGGCAGGAAGACTGTTGCCAGTTCGAGGCCCACCTGGGCTACAAAGTGAGCTCAAGGCCAGCCTAAACTGCATAGCAAGACCCTGTCTCAAAAAGACAAATACATACATACATACATACATACATACATAAAAATCAAGTTAAATCTTTGAAAAGCAATCTTGGACTCTATCATTTAAAATTTCACAAAGAATCTATTTTCACAAAATGTTGCCTTCTCTTGCAAGGCATATCATATTTTGTCTAATGCCTTGTACTAAATCAGGTATGTCACTCATTTGTGAGATGCATGACAGGGTGGCCAAGTCCTTGTTCCAAAGCAACTGAATCAGGAATCTCTGGGTTTGCACTTGACCTTAAGATTTGATCCAAAGCTCCCCAACTGGCCATAATGGGCAGCTAAGATTCAAAATCATTGGCCAGACAATGCAATTATTAACATACATAAAATACTAATATCATTTAGCACTAGTATTACTTTATTCTTAAAGAACTATCATTCAAACTGAGTAACCAATTTGAATATAATATGTAATACAAAAGCCATTGTTTTGTTAATGTGTTTTTGTTCTTTCATCTTTAAAATGAGAAAGAACTGTCATTCAACTACAAGTAAATATTTATTTAGAAATCCAACGCTTGACCTACAAACAGTAGATCCTCAACAATCACATGTTGGTGATAGAAATATTTTAATAACCAAGATTACAATTTGGTTATTTTAGAAAGAATACTAATTACAGTATAGAACATATTTTTTGACATTTTTGTAGTAATTCCAGTTTTAAATCTTAAAACAATTACTGGTGCAAATATCTAACAATCTGCAAGCTACATGGTGCTAAAAGGTTTAGCCCTGAATTAAACGATTGGGAGGTTTCAGGCAGGAGAACAAATCAACTAGACCACGTTAAACAGATGTGGAAATGCAAAATCACAGAACAGAGAAGGTTCGGCATCAGAATAGTGTGAAGGAGAGAAACAGAAGTAGCTTCGAGCAAGGAGAAAATGTTTATAAGGCAGGAAGGCCTTTGACTGACAGTAAGAAATGTTAGTCTACAGGTCATAGACAGTCACTGGAGGTTATTTTAAAAGGACTGACAGTGGTGTTTCACTTCTAAAAAGATGTGTAGGTATATTTTTCCTATTCCTCTTGCTAACTAGAACTAAAAGCGTACATAAAACAAGCACAAAAAATCTGTGAAAGATGGAGAGAGAGAGGCTACCTGGCTAGGGCCCTCAGGATCAACTGAGTGAGGATTTCCCTGAATTTTCCACTTATCTCATTGTACCTCAGATTCACAGCTGAAAAGATGCCTGGGGCTACCAACAGAAGAGGGGAAAAAGCCTTTGACCACAAGACCAGGAAGCAGCAGTCTAGCAAAACAACACAACTTTAAGACAATCATAACGCTACTCTTGCAAACATGACCCTATACACTGTAGCCCCACCCATTCACGCCCTCAAAAGCAGGGCAGGGACATCCTCACAAGGTGCCCAACAGCACAACAGGGTGTTATCCAGGAGATCAAGGAAAAGACCCAGACTTGCACAGGGTGATGAGCTCCTCCCCCTCCAGGCCCCATCCATTGTGTAAGTAGAGCCCACACAAAGGGCCCTGTTGGATTACCTGACCAAGATTTGTAAAACAGTCACAATAAATGCTTCAACAAGCAATTATGAACATGCGTGAAACAAATGAAAACAGTCTCAAAGAAACACAAAACCTCAGCAAAAACAGGAGACACAAAAACTGAACAGAAATGTTAGAACTGGGGCTGGGGATATAGCTCAGTGGAATAAGCGCTTGCCTAGCAAGCGCAGGGTCCTGAGTTCGATCCCCAGAACCGCAAAAAAAAAAAAAAAAACAACAAATGTTAGAACTAAAAAATATAATATCCACATAAAAAGCTCAGCAAATGGGCTCAGTAACAGAAGAGTGGGGAGGATGAAAGAAGTTAGTGAACTCCAAGACAACAGAGTTCAACACTCTTAACAGGAAGAAAATAAAAACAAATGAACAGATCATCAGGGATCCCTAGGTCTACAACAACAAAGCTGTGTCAACTAAAACCCAAAATAGAGGAGAAAGGGAGGCGGAGAAGAGAAAAGTACTTGAAAGAAGTAATAGCTAAAAGTCCTCCCATTTGGTTACAGAGACACTTACAGGTTCACGAAGTTGGGTGAATCCCACCTGAAACATCTTTCCCAAGTCACATCAAACCTAAACTAAGAAAAAAAGAAACAAACCTAAACCTAGGGAGGACTTCCGGGAAGATGGCGACCAGGTGAGCGGCGGAGGAAAACTCTCCCAGAGACCGATCCTTTGCGCGTGGGTGCCTGGCTCGCGGATGTGAAATTCCAACTGATCGTGTTGCTCTCCCCGGCCTGAGCATTAAAGGGCTGCCTGGATAAGCCTCGCCCCGCAGCCGGCGCCTCGCGAACTGTGGCAGCTGCATTCGGCGGCTCCTGAGAGAAAGCTGAGGAGGCAGAAAAGCGCCAGGGAGCACCAGGATCTCCTGCCTGCACGGATGTCGGAACGGGAGAGCCTAGTGAACACCGCAGCAGGATTTCTGAGTCGGGAAGAAGCTCGATCCAGGGAGATACATCTGAACGGCACTCCTGTCTGCACGATCCCAGGGTGAATTGATTGGGCGCCCTGACCGGTTTTTTCTGAGTCGGGAAGAAGCTCCGCCCAACGAGGGACATCCAAGCAGCTTTACTGACTGCAGGATCCCAGGGTCTGAAGAGCTGGCTAGGCGCCCCGACGGGATTTGTGAGGGGGGGAGGAGCTCCACCCAGGGAGGAACACCTGAGTGGCCTGCCTCCAAGGTCCCTGGGGCGGCGAGCTATTTATGCGCCCCAGCCAGGTCTCGGGGTAGGGAGTAGAAGCGGAAATCTCAGCAGACAGCTTAAGGGACATTCTCCCAAAGAGTAGGAATCATTGGAGCAGCCTCTGCAGCAGACCTTTGCCTGCTGAACTACCTGGGGAATTTATAGCTCCACATTTTGAATCTCATACCCAAAAATGGGAAAACAGAGGAACAAAACGCAGTCTCAAAACTCAACCCCACCCAGAACAAGTTTTGAATGCGAGGATACAGGGGAACCAGGAAGCCACATACCTGCAAGTTATGAAACGATTGCATCCGAAATGAAACACAGGCCATAAAAGAGCTTAAAGCAGAAATAAGCCACACACCTGCAATGATCTCTCAGACAAAAAACGAGCTGAAACCAATGATGGAAGAAATGTTCCGTACACATACAGAATAGACAAAAGACTAGAAGAAAATAGGAAACAAATGGAAACGTTACAAGAGCCATTTAGGAATGAATTACCAAGAATGAAACAGGTCCAAAGAGAAAGCCAGGATTTGAAAACTTACACTGAAAGCATGCAAAACTGCTTAAATGAAACCAAAGATAGAATTTCAGAACTTGAAGACAGCATGGCAGCTTATGAGCGTGAAAGGAAGAATCTCATGATATCATCAAAGACACAAGAAAAGTCAATCCAACAGCTCCAAGATGAGGCAAAACGTAACAATATTCGAGTTATAGGAGTGTGTGAAACATCAGGAGACCTCACAAATGATATAAAAAGAATATTTGCTGAAATAATAGCAGAAAATTTCCCAAACAAGGTAAAAGATACTGAAGTTCAGTTAATCGAGGCATATAGAACCCCAATGATCCATAACCCAAAGAAAAACACACACAGGCATATAATAGTCAAGATCCCAGATATCCAGCAAAAGAACACAATATTAAAAGCTGCTAGAG
>PVLD010037638.1:0-10112 GCA_004027595.1 Dinomys branickii | reverse complement strand
GGAGAGAGGGAGGCAGAGAGGGAGAGAGAGGGAGCGAGAGGAAGGGAGAGGGAGGGAAGGAGGGAGGGAGAGAGGGAGGGAAAGATTGATTCCAGGGAGCCTGGCGCTCTGCAAATACCCTCGGGATGAGTGCACATCCGGGCAACCAGCTCTTCCTTTCCTGAGAACCAAGAACCGCTGAGGAGTGTCTTCACAGATAACAGCGTGGAGCCACAGTCCCCTGAGCCGCTTCGTTGCAGCTCTTATCTCAACTGTAATTGATTAATTTTTTGGGCGCAGCTGGGAGTGTGGTGAGGAAGAGGTTTAATTTTGTTTTTGCAAGAGAGACAGTTGATACGCAGGTGTCTGGAAGAGCTCGGAGAGCAGAAGACAAATTTACAGAAAGCAACCAAGATGTGGAGTTGTGGAAACCCACCAGGGAAAGCCGGCTGTGCTGGTGGCGGGGAGGCTGATGGTCCTCCGGCTGGAAGCTGCGCTAACTGGGCGGAGACAGGACTGGGAGCCTTGCTGTCCAGAGAAGGAAGGGCAGCTGTGGGCATAGCCCTCATGAGGGCAGACCTGAACTCGCATCTGAAGCCCTCTGTGCTTTGTTTTGCTGTGATATACCTCATGCAAAACTCTCTTCCTCCTTAGACGAAGCAGAGCATGGTGATTAAAGGTAATAACTCTGGTTCAAACCCTGGCTTTTCATCTTACTAGCTGTGACCCAAGAGGGCTACTTAACTCCTGTAAGCCTATTTCCACCTCTATGAACAGGAGCAAGCCCTAACATTTACACCTGAGAACTGTCTTAAGAATTAAATGAATTAATGTGCGAAACATGCGGCAAAATAAAACGTGGACTACGGTGGCCTCCGTAGGGAAGGAAGGCTGTCCCACTGGCGTCTGCCCCGGGCTAGTCTGCTTTCCAGGCATATGCCTCACCCATAAATCACAGGGTCACTCAATAAGCAGCAGTGGTTTTATTGCTCACACCTTACAGAGTCACGGCAGCCCAGGCGGACATCGCACCGTGCTCGGAGGCTGAGATGCAGCCACCTTCAGCAGGAATAGTAGCAAGCTGAGAGTCTGTCTGGTGTTTCCCAGTTCCCAGCTAGCCCACCAGATCACTTGGCAGAGTGTAGGCTCGTTCTGAAGCTAGCATCCCGGTGACAGCCGTGACGTATCACAGCCCCCAGGAAGCACACGTGGGCGCCAGTCAATACTGCAAGTCTAGGGGGAGGTGGAAGGACCCTTGGGATCCCAGGCAGAGCGCTGCAGATGTAGGAGATTGGATTTCCTACTAAACTGGGCAGGCAGAGGTCTGGGGTTTGGCCTCTGGGGGGCGCTCCTGAGTACCAGCGAGGAGGTTCAAACCGCAGGACACAGCTGTGCTTCCCACCTGCACACCTCGTGGGCGGTGCTACGCCTATTTAGCGCCCCCCCCCAGTATCTGGTACCCCTTGGACACTCACTGTCTGCCATTAGAGCAAATAAATGAGGTGAGATCGTCTTCGGAGGCTTTTTACACCTGGTATTTTATTTTATTTTCCTAATAGTGCTAGGAAACAGGCAGGGCAAGAATCATTTTTCTAGTTGTCCCTAGGAGCTGTCACAGGACTCATAAGTGGCAGGGTTCCAGGTCTCCCCCTCCCACCCACATACACACCCCTTGGTGTCCTAGCTTCAGTAGCAGGCTGCTTCTGAAATGTCTCTCCTTTGGCCACGAGTTAAGGACAACATGGTTTCCTCACCCTCATCCGATTGGACTTTTTGGAGTGTCTGTCACTTGACCCCCTTGCCAAGAGTCTCCTGGCTATAAAGACAATTATCTCCTCCAGTGCCCCGGAACCTGGACCTCCCGCCCGCTGGACCAGACAGCCTTTTCTCCCGGCCTGCGGGTGGCACTAATGAACGGCAGCTGGGAGCCCCGAGGCTTTGGCACAGGCAGCCCCACCGCCAGTCCGTCTTCACATTGACCAGTTCCGGGGATCTCTCACCCCCAAGCCAAGGGGACGCTGGCCCAGCTGCCTGGAGGGGAGACTTTCTGGTGCTTTCTTCCAATGTCCACTCTCAGAGAAAACTCTGCCGATACGTAAAAGGAAGCAGGTTCACTACTGCATGGACTCTTTCCTTCCTGCTCCTGTGCCAGTGGTCAGGGCCGCAACACCAGATTCGTGGGAAGAGTTCATCTCCTCGGAGGCAGCACATTTTCTCAGAAGAGCGATGAGGCAAGAGCAGTTTTCCACGGAAACACATTCCTGCCGCTGAGGGAGAGACTGGAGGCAGAGGGCCAGTAAAGAAAGACCAGAGTGGGAAGGAGACTTGGCTGCTGTGCTGCTGTGGAACATTCAAGGTTCTCCTCCAGCCCGGGGTAGTGGTGCATGCCTGTAATCCCGGCACTCAGGAGGCTGAGGCAGGAGGATGGCTGTGAGTTCGAGACCAGCCTGTGCTACAAAGGGAGCTCAAGGCCGGCCTGAACTACATAGCGAGACCCTGTCTCAAAAAGGCCAAAACCAAAAACAAGAACAAAAACCTCCTCCAAACCCCCACTGTATTTTCAGTTCGAATCCCAGAGCCAGATGCAGGCCTCAGGGTGAGAGGTTACCTTCCCTTTCTAGCTCTCCCTTGCACTGCCTGCAGGCACTAAAAACACTGCAGAGAACAGTACCAGGGAGAGAGTTCTGACCCTCTGCTCCTCAGCTTTGCCAAGCCAAAGTGACACAGAGCCAGGTCAGGGCAGCAACCCGATCTCATCCGCGGACTCTCTCAACTCAGTGGTAGCAGCAGACTCTCCTTAGCAGTAACGGTGCAAGTTCTGAAGCGTGTAAGTGATTTTTTTGAATTAATGAGTGAAGAGCCTTCTCCTTCAGTTATAGTCTGATATGCTTTCTTACCTGGGACGGGGGAAAGGTGGAGGGAAAATGGGACAGTTGTCCATTTTACAGGAGAAGAAAGAGAACTTTCTGAGAGCTCAGCGCAAGTGCCTAGATTCGCACCTGCCAGCTACAGAGGCAGGATGCAGACCCAGGCAGTGTGGCTCAAGTTCTGCCTCTTCCAACAGAGGAGGCTTCAGCTCCAGGACTTTAAGGCAGAGGGACAACGAGTTCTTGACTTAGAAGGAGACCCAGGTCCAAGAGGCTCAGAGCTGGATGACCATATTTAACAAGCTCTCGTCCAGATGTGCCGGAGAGCCAGGTGTCTGGCGTGGCGTGGGCTCAGCCTCCAAAGGCCTGAATAAATGCCAGTTCCTTCCTGCTGTCTCTCTAGCTTTCTCAGCAATCTTCTTGGTTGGTTTCCTTTCCAACACGCAAGTTTTCAGGGCCCCTCTGGTTTTGTTTGTTTTTTGTTTGTTGTTTTCCCTGTTCCCCCTTCTCCCTCCAACCTGGGGAAATTTAGACTCTTTTTCTTTTTTTTCTACTTCATTTCATTTTTTCAAGATTTTTTTTTTTTGCATCATTTCAGCTTCGATTTTACTCAAATTTCTTAGGACTGATTCAAAGGAAAAAGCATTTTGTTAAAATAGCTATGTTGCTCTTAAACAATTTGTCCTCCTACTCACTTTTTCTTTTTGGAAGACAGAACCGAATATAGATTTGTGGGAGAGAGATATAGAGAGAGCTGGGGAAGAGGAGTAAAGGGGAAGGGGGGGCAGGAGGCGGAGGGGCGAAGCCAGCACTGCTGGGACTCGAGCACCTGGGACTCCGGAAGAGGCTAGCCTGGGCACTTTTCCATTTCCGGAAGACGCAGGAGTCTTGATGTCAGAAAGGAATCCATGCAGTTTCCTGCTGAGCCAAAGTCCCTAAACTCAGAGCTTCACTGAACAAAGGGAAAAAGGCCCTCGCTGTACCCCAAAGAGAGCCTGGGAAAGCCCAGGGCCTGTCCCGGAAGGACCAGGCACGGACCGCTCTCCACACAGAGATCCCTGCCCACGGCTTCTCTGTCCACGACTCCCCGGGAAGGAAGACTGAAAAATGGAACTGTTTGGTAGAGCGGGCCACGACATGCATATTCAGAACCCTCCCCGCCAGTGCTAAACTTAGCTGCCACCGTGCTCATCCTGAAGTCTCCCTCCTCCTCTTCTTCCTCCTCCTCAGGCTGGGTATCTGCTCCACGGTGCCCAGGAGCCCCCATCTGTCGCCCGGTGTCTCCACCTTGTCAATAACAAGTCCAAATTCCCACTCTCCCTCCCCACTAGCTTGCCCTAAAACGTCCCTCCTTCTGCTTCTCTTCACACTGACACCCTCCTTAACCCTTTCCTCCCCTTCTGCCTGGCTTCAGTTGCTCACCTTGATCTCTCTTCTTGATCCTAGTGGCCCGGGCCCTGCTAGCCTTACTGAATGTCACTGTTGAATGTATTCACCCACGCGCCACCTCACTCTGTCCTCATTAATTAGCCCTGCGAGGTTGTGTTACGCTGTCATTGTCTCTAGCACCTCTCTTTGTTTGTCACAGATGAAAAACCTGAGCCACAGAGAGGTTAACTCACTGGTTCCGGGTCACACAGCCAGTAAATGGTGGAAGGGGCATTAGGTTCAGAGCAATCTGACGCTCTACACCAGCGCTGGTGAACTTTTTAGTTTTTAGTGAACATGAGCATCCGGGTTTGCCGCCACTGTGGTGCTCCTACCCAGCAAGCCACTGTAATTCAACACTGTGTATCTGCCTTTCGACAACGTAATTTTTCTTAGGAGGATCCTGAAATGGCCTTTTACTTAAGCCCAGGCCTTCTCTGGGCCTTTGTCTTCTTCCCCTAAAGCATGCTATTTCTACCCTGGAGATGTAGTGAGATTGGACTCAAGCAATCTTAGGTTGAAAATATTTGAAAAAAAAAAATAGATCTGTACTGCCCTTATTCCCTAAGCAATACAGCATGACAACCGTTTACGCAGCATTTACATTGTGTCAGGCATGCTGAGTGACCCAGGGCAGGTTTGAAGTGTACAGAGGTGCATGTAGGTCACGTAAAATATTGTGCTGCTGTATATGAGGGGCCTGAGCACCTGTGGATTTTGCTGCCTGAAGTGGGGATTCCTCAGACTGTCCCCCACAGATAACTGAGCACAAGTTTCATTCACAACTAACAACACAAAATGTCCCCACATTTGAATGTTTGTGGGAATTTTTTTTTTTTTTAGTTGCTGGGAATTGAACACAGGACCTTGGGACCAAAGTTACATTCCCCAGCCTTTCTTCCTTTTTTCTATTCCTTTTTATCTTCTTTTCTTGTCTCTTTTCCATTTCTTTCTCTTCTCTTCTCCTCCTTCTTCCCGTCTCTCTCTCTCCCTCCCTCCCTCTCCCTCCCTCCCTCTCCCCTTCCCTCCATCCTCCAGCCCTTCCTCCCTCCCTGTCCTGGATCTTGCTAAATTGCCTAGGCCACACTCAAATTTTGGATCCTCCAGCCTCAGCCTCCCCATGCTGGGATTACAGATTACATGGGGTCATCCACCATGCCACAGATCCGACCAGTAATGATGAAGGTGATGAATTTCAAAACGAAAACAGTAATCCACAACAGTGACATGGATCATGTTGTATGTGCACACAATAAAAAGGAGGAGGATATTCAGGATTTAAAGCCTCAAGTAAAACATTTTGAGGAAGACTGTGCAAAACAGCAGCAAACAATGAATATACAGCAGTCCCAAATTGAAAAATACAAAAATCTTTTTGAAGAAGCAAACAAAAAAGTGATGGATTGCAACGACAATTATCTTCAGTAGAAAGGGAGTTAGAAAATAAAAGACGACCACAGCGACAGGCCACCACCGGTCAAGGTGCTGCAGAAGTTCGCTGAATAGAGCCCTCCAAGAAGCAGGAAAGCGTAGGCTGGAGTTAAGTAAATGACAGCAGAATAATAACAATGTAGCCAGTAGGGAACACACGAAAATTGAAGTGTTAAAATCAGCAAACAAGACACCAGAAAAACAAAAAGGAGAATTAATGATAGGTTTAAAGAAGCAATTAAAGTTAACTGAGGTTTTAAAAAGGCAGACAATGCACATTGAAGCTGTGGAGACGTTGTCTTTCACCGAAGGAGAGTTTGTGAAGACACCCGAATGGGGAAATTCATAAATGATCTAGGATGGTGTGATGCATATGCTTTTTTTTTTTTTTTTTTTGTCTTTTTCAGACAGGGTCTCGCTATACAGTCCAGGCTGGCCTTGAGCTCACTTTGTGGCCAGGCTGGTCTCAAACTCGTGACAACCCTCCTGCCTCAGCCTCTAATCCCAAGTGCTGGGATTACAGACCTGTGCCACCATGCCCGAGACCTATACTTTTTATTTAATTTAATTGCAGAAGTTCAAATTATTTTTACTCTTCAAAAGTAATAAAAATATGAAATCAAAAGAATTCCTTATTTAGATGTGGGGATAAAACAAAATTAATGTATTACCCCGATTTATTAAATATTTTATAAAATCAAGGAGCGAGAATTCTTTAAAAAGGAGTGTTGGGATGCAGGGTGGGTGATTGCCGGTCAGTCTCTGGTTGGAATGGCACTGCCTTAGTCCCAGGAGACTGGAGAAGGTATAAACAATAGAAAGAAGCTTGTTCTGAGCCTTCTTGTTGCTTTTGCTGTCTTCTGTCCACCATCAGTTGCCCTTCTCTGTGCAGACAGCATGCTTTGGAGCCAGCTGATTATAGGTTGAAACCTCTACAAACTGTGAGCCAAATAAACCATTCCTCCCTTAACTTTGGGTGTCAGGTGTTTTATCTCAGCACTTAAAAAGTAACTAAGACAAGCGAATCCTGGGAAAGTGAAGCCACATGTCCTGAACACTATGACCCACTGCTGTGGGTGTTTTGCCTCTGTGCCCACTGAAGACACCGTATTTTCCTAAGTGACACCGAATCATCTCCGTAGGAAAAAAGGCATTCCTACCTGCTCTTGGTACCAAGGAAAGTCGTGTGTGCCTGTAACTTCTTAGCTTTATTTATTGTAGCTACTGTGTATTCAAACAGTGGCTAGGTGGTTGGAACTATGTGATAAACTTGACACATATGTCCTGCTGTTTTACCCTCAAAATTACCCGGTGATGTAAGTACCATTCTCATCACAGGTGAAAAAACTCAAAACTATGAGATAT
Organism: Dinomys branickii; assembly: GCA_004027595.1. NCBI lineage: Eukaryota > Metazoa > Chordata > Mammalia > Rodentia > Dinomyidae > Dinomys > Dinomys branickii. The sequence goes on along the minus strand of PVLD010037638.1, from coordinate 3,042 downwards.
TAAGTAATTTGTTGAGGGACAAGCCATGGGTAGGGCCTGTCATGTGGGTTCTCTGACCATCCTTTTCCCTACGCTGGGCCCTGTGTACATACAGTTGACTGGGCTTCCCTTAGATGGGTGGCTGAGGGAAAGCTTGATGTATGGCCAGGCCTGTGAACTGCTCTGCACAGGGCTGCAGTTCCGTAGTATACACTGCTGAGACTCAGTCTTGCCTCCATTCTGTCCCCATTTCTCCTTTAATTGTCCAATGTAAAAAGTACCCTGACTTGTCTTATTTTTTATGTCTTGAAACCTCTTTCAATTCTTCCTGGAATGAGATGTATATAATTCAGCAAAATATATGAAATATTCATTTTGAGTCCTAGTAGAGCTTCTGACACTTAGTAGGTCTTCACTCTTGATGGTCCTTGCCCTGACTTCACCGTGCCTGTTAGGTTATAAGCTTCTTTTATCCTTTCCTCTGTTCTTAGCCCCTGCCCCCACATCTCTCTTCAAACTGAAGCTATCTTTCTTAATAAGTAATTGCCAGGAGTACTGAATATTCTCTGTGTTCTTGGTACTGTTCTAAGCCACTTTAGAAGAACTGGGACCCCCATGGCAACTCATCGGGTAATGAGCACCCCCATTTTACAGATAAGAAAGCTGAGACACAGAGGAATTCAGAAGATTGAATAAGGCCCTACAGTTTATAGTCAGTGGAATTAGGCGGTTTGCAAAACCAAGTGGCTCAATCCCACAGCCTGGATCCTTAACCGCCAAGTTACATTCCCCTGGCAGTGGAGAAGCCTTCCTGGACTAGCCCCAGAGTGTATCCCAGAGGAAGCTATGCAGGTAGCTAGAAGGGACACAGACAGCGGTGTTGGGCGGAGAGCCCCTTGTGAGTGGGTGGCCACCCATCATGCTGAAGGCTCAAGCCCACAGGGTTATCAAACCCCTCTGAAATGCAAGCACCTACTCCTGTCAAGCTGAACCAGCTTTGCAGATTTCATTTCAATCCTGCCAACTTGAAGGTTTTAGCATTTCAGCTGTTTCAGAACTAGAAAAGCCTACAAAATGCTAAGGTGCTTTTTTTAGAGTTGAAAAAAAAAATGTGTCTTTTCCCCACCATCACATAACAATCTGAAGGAAATTTTTTTTCCCCAGATTCTTGCCAAATGTGTATTTTTAAAGATTGCATTTGGCCAAAGACCAGAAGTGGAAATTCTGAGAGGAACATTAAGGAGTGCTAAGGTGCCTACAGAGAAGGGGAGAGGAGAAAGGTTTTTATTTATTTTTTATTTTTTATTTTTTTGCAGAGACCTAGCTTGGCTGAAGTGGTGAGGTGGTTATTTCAGCTTCCTTGCTATGTTCATTGACAAGGCATCTCCTTAGGACACTGACACTTGCACTGGTTGTGCGGTCCAGAAAACACTTGGGTTGCGAGCCTAGTCAGCAGAGACTACCGTCAGCTGGGCAACTGTCACCAAAAGCCCTCCCGTTGGACAAAGTCACCACACCCCTCAGGTTAGGTGCCTGTGATCAGTTCTCACTCATCAAGTGTGTGTGTGTGTGTGTGTGTGTGTGTGTGTGTGTGTGTGTGTTTATTTGTCGCTGCCTCCCTTCCAGTGTGAATCAGCTCAATCATCATTTTGTAGTGTTTCAGCTTTAGATTGCAAACATGCACCAACAAATAGGAGGCTTGCTTTCTAACGAGCTGGAGATGTGTGGAAAATAGAATCACTCACAGAAGCAGTGCGCCACAGATGTTCCACGGAGACAGCGGGCTCTGCCAAGCACAGACACTGCGTGTGGCCAGGAGACAGGATGCAGAATCGTGCCATGGCAGTGTTGCCCACGGAGCCCAAAGATGAAAGGATGGCAACAGTTAGAAATGGAATCCTTTATCCCGCCCCCCCCCAAAGGCCCAGCCTTCCGGAGAGTTGGGTGACACTACATTGGGGGATGGACCAGAAAGCGGAATGTTTAACTTTGAACAACAGCCATGAAATTCTTCACTTCTCAATCAAGTGGAAGAGATGCTTCTAAGGAGTTAGAGACCCGTATGCAAATCCAAGCTCCAGCGCTTATTTGTTGTGTGTTTTTGATAGGCTACTTAATATTTGGGGACTTTAGTTTTTTCATCTTTAAAAGGGAACAAGAATCAGATTTAGTCATTGGGCTGCTCTGAGAATTAAGGAAGTGTAAACAAAGCTGTTAATATAATGACTATTTGCAGAGGATTCTTATTATGGTTTAGACCTAGAATGTCCTCCCAAAAGCGTCATGTGCTTAGAGGTAGGAATTTGGGTAGGTGATTGGGTCACAGGGACACTGTCCCTCCCCATCAGTTCATGGACCCACCAGTGAGGTCAGAGCTAAATGAGCTGGGTTCTGCTGGGAAGAGCTGAGTCACCAAAAGAGTGACCTGGAAGGGTAACTCTCCCTCCCCGGGCCCTCCTTTTTCTCTCCGCTTTCTGGTTACCATGATGAGAGTGGCTTACTCTTCCCAGGCTGTTCCACCATAACCATTTTTGCCCTGGAGCCAGACACAAGTCTCAGGAATGAGAAAATGACAAAGAAAATGCTCAATAAACAATGACCATTATCACCATTCCCACCACCATGTCTAGCCGTGGAGTCCTAGCAAAGTCACCCCGACTTTGTTAAGTTCCATTTGTCTCCTTCACACAATAGAAATGATCTGTCTATTCCCAGCATTGAGGTAGGGTACATTAAATTCCAGGGTGAGCCCTCAGTAAATGGAGATTTACCTTCCGTGTCCCGTTGCAAGTCCTGATCTTACTTGAACATGCTGTTGAGTTTAGTGACTAAGATGCAACACTGGCCAGTGTCACACAGGTTCCTATAGGTCCTGTAAGCTAAGGAGAAGTAGACAAGGGTCTGTCCTTGAGAAAATGATGGTCTGGTAGGAAGGACAAGACACTGAGTACGATGGTCATGGTGCCAAAGAAATCAGGAAGCTCAGTCTCTCAGCAATTGCTTAAGGTTAACAAGTTGGTTTCTAACCCAGGTCATTTTTTTTTTTTTTTTTTTTGGTACCGG
>PVLD010037637.1:0-10118 GCA_004027595.1 Dinomys branickii | reverse complement strand
AAACTTACCGAAGTCATCTATGCCAAACCAAGAGCCATCATCACACTAAATGGACAAAAACTAAAATCTTTCACTTGAAAGTCAGGAACAAGACAAGGATGTCCACTGTCACCATTCCTATTCAGCATAGTTCTGGAAGCATTACCCAGAGCAATTAGACAACAGAGAGAAAGGAATGGAATAAGAATAGGAAAGGAAGAAGGTAAGCAATCACTATTTGCAGATGACGTGATGCTTTATATGGAAGACCCCACACACTGCACAAGAAGACTCCTTGAATTAATTGACAAATTCACCAGTGTAGGTGGATACAAAGTCACTCTAAAATCAATAGAATTCTTATACACAAACATAAATGGACTGAGAGAAATTAAGGAAACCATACCTTTTACAATAGCATCAACGAAATTGAAATATTTAGGAATCAACCTAACAAAAGAAGCAAAAGATCTAGTCAATGAAAACTATAGTACTCTGAAAAAAAAGAGATTGAAGAGATTTCAATAAATGGAAAAATATTCCTTGCTCATGGTTAGGAAGAACCAACATTGTGAAAATGGCCATACTACCAAAACTGTTGTACAGATTCAGTGCAATTCCCATTAAATTACTGTTAGTTTACCTCACAGATGTATAGAAAATATTCCTTAAATTCATGCGAAACCAGAAGAGACCTAGAATAGCAGAAGCAATCCTGGGCAACAAGGACAAGACAGGTGGAATCACAATCCCTGAACCAAAATTGTACTATAAAGATACTGTAATAAAATCAGCATGGTCTGGCTAAAAAAACAGACCTGAGAACCAATGGAACAGACTTGAAGAAATGGCCACAACCACAAACGACACTCAGCTACCTAATCTTTGCCAAAGGAGCCAAACAACCTCACTTGAAGAAAGACAGCCTCTTTAATAAATGTGCTGGAAAAATTGGCTTGCCTCTTGCCGAAGACTGAAAATAGGCCCAACTCTATCAACATGCACCAAACTCAAGTCAAAATTGATCACAGATCTCAATACTGAAACACTAACACTAATTCTATTGGAAGAGAAAGTAGGTAAAAATCTTGAAGACATAGGAGTAGGCAGAGAGCTTGTGAACAGAAAGGTGCAAGGGAAACATTTCAAAGAACCAAAAATTGGCACCTCATCTTACCGAAAATTTTTTGCAAATCTAAAGATGTAACCAGCAGAGTAAAAAGAAAAACCACAAATTGGAAAAAATCCTAGCTGGTTGTCCCTCAGAAAAAGGTCTTCTACCTAGAACATATGAAGAATTAAAAAACAGGAAATTCCCCAAATTCACAGACCCACAACCCAATCCTTCAATGGGCATCTGAGATGAATACACACTTCTCAGATAAAGAAATACAAATGGCAAATATAAGACAAAATGTTCAAAATCATTAGTCATTCAAAAAATGCAAATTAAAACAACACTGAAATTTCATCTCAGCCCAGTAAAAATGGTCAACAATAAAATCAATCAATAACAAATGCCTGTGAGGCTATGGAGAAATTAACTCTTCTCCACTGCTGGTGGGAATACAGACTGGTGAAACCACTGTGGAAATCAGTTTGGAGATCCCTCAGCAAACTAGGTGTAGAGGTGTCATTGCAGCCAGATATTCCTCTTCTAGATATTTTCCCAGAAGATCTGAAAACATATCACAGCGCTATATGTGCACCTATGTTTATAGCAGCACAGTTTGTAATAACTAAATTGTGGAAGCAACTCAAACATCCATGCACTGAGGACTGGATAAAAAACTGTGGCATTTGTATGTAATGGAATACTACTCAGCCATAAATAAAGACAATTGTTATGGTTGATACATTGTGTCAACTTGGATAGTCTAGAGGTTTGGCTGAGTAACTCAGTAGGAAGCCAGGGTGCTTACTTTGTATACATCCTGAGCCTGTGGAAGAGGAGGGCATGGAGACTGTGTGAGAGCTACATGCCCTCTGGGTGGGGGTAGGCTGTTTACAATGTAAGGGAAGAGAAGAAGCTGCTTGCAGCCATTCCTGCCCTTTTGGCTGTTTTTTGTTGTTGTTGTTGTTGTTGTTGTTGTTGTGCTCTGCTGCCAGGAACTGTTGCGCTCTGCCATGTGCCACTCTGCCTCTGAATCAGCCAAGTATGGACTAAAACCTCCACAAACTGTAAGCTAAATAAACCTTTCCTTTCTTCATTTTGGGTGTTGGGTATTTTGTCTCAGCAACGAGAAAAAAGTAACCAAGACAACAATGTTGAGGCTTTTATAGGTAAATTGTCACAATTAGAGACCATACTCATAAGTGGAAAAATCAGAGTGCATGAGTAAGCAGCATAGTGTATCACTGGTGTAGGAACTTGAAAGTGTGAATATAAATTAGGAGGTATGACAGTGTGAAAAGAAAGGAAACTGCTTGAAACTAGGGAGCAGCTGGGATGGGGAGAGGGAGAAAAGGAAGAAGGGGATAATTATGTATGTATGTATGTGCAGGAAGGCTAACATAGTTGTACTACTGACATATTACTTTATTGTAAGGGACATTTAATGATTAGCGGTTTGATCAATATTACATGTTTATGTTTTTTCTGAGTGTACAAATTGAAGTTATCAATATGTAATACAATAACCATTGTTAATTCCCTGTCACCTTGTGTGTAATTCAGTTTTGACTGTCGTATTCTTGTGCTACTTTGTAAGTGGCTATCTGATTTGTAATATGTTTTTGTTCTTTTACTTTTTAAAATAAAGAAAAATCTGTGCACAGTGATCCAATGGAATGTCTTACTTTTCTAAACAACTCCTTTGTTCTTCAAATATTTGTTTTTTAAAATAGGTGAAAGAGTAATTAAAATTCCAATGTTCAGATTTTTAAAAATGCAGTCAATTTTATCCCTTAGAGCTCATGTTGGAGAATGAGGGGTGATTGAAATACAGACAAATGATACTGCAAATGCACAGTGTGAGTGAAGTGGATCATGAAAAATGTGAAATGGGAGAGACCTTGGAGATGGTGTTTGAGGGGACGGAGATCAGCCGACATCAGTTCATTATCGTGTGGGTAGGTGAACACCTGCTCGGGCACTGTTGATGTGCAAAGTGTGATGCGCACGTGCAGCCCTGTGGGGCGGGCTGACCTGTGTGTGAGATTCTGTGTTTCGTGCATCTCGTAGTAACTAAGAATGAATCATAAAAATATTATTTAAATGGCCAATCAATCATTCACTATGAAACATGCCTTTTTATGACCTACACAAAACAATCTGAATTCTGGGATATATTTTCTTGAAATTTCTACATTCTGCAATATTTAGCATAAAGAAAACCATTTTCTCATTGTCTGTCAAATGACTTTTAGAGATGATATTTTTGTTACACTGACATTTACACTTCTATGACACCATATTTTCCACTGTGCTGTATTTCTGCAGAAACCTAAAGATCAACGGGTAAATCGCACCACTCTGAATTAATGATGCTTTGTCTTGTCTGTCAGAATGCTGCCAGGCAGACAGACGCTCCACATGTGACCTGGGACCCGAAGTTGCTTCCAGCTCAGGACTCAGGGTAGAGCAGTGTGAGGATGGAAGGTGTTCTCAGGGAATATTTCATGTGCTGCTGGACCGTGGGATCACTAACATCCTCTAAAATAATTAGAGCAGTTCCACAATGTGGAATGAAATTGTGTCATAAAGCAAGCAAACCTGACTTCTTTACACCATATTTAGGAAGCATACACAGACAGCCAGACCGAATGAAGAGAGGGGCTGGAAGTACGCAGCAGGAGGTGAGGACCCCAGGGCACAGGAGGGAGACGCTGCGCCACCTGGAGCACAACAGAGAAAGTGAGGGCCCAAAGGTGCCAAAGCAGGGAGAGCACTGGATCTTGATGAGGGTGAACGGTGGAGGAGGAAATTGCCAAATGTGTCACTCAGGTGGCAGGGAGAGAAGTGCCGGGACCTGCTCTGGGGTGTGAAGCAGGGTGGGAACAGGTAAAGCCCCAAAAGTGACATCACAGAAAATTTCTATGAGTTCTCTAAAGTTACTTACTATGTGTTTATTTCCCGCTTCCTCACTCATGTACAGATGAGTCTCCTGGGTGAGGTGCCTGGAATCCTGGCACATTCTGCTTCAGGACTTCTTTCTGCACTGAGCTCAGCATGACTCACATCTCTTACCTATGCCACTGAGTGAACCTTTTTGGAATGTGATCTCCTGCGGTTGAGGGGCAGAAGTTGACTGATGGAAAGAGTCACATGACACACAGTATGAAAGGAAATGAGAAAAGTCTATAAACCATCGCCTGATTTCCCTGCTTGGAAAACTGTCACTTTAAGGTAATAGTCACAAAGAAAATCTGCCAAATGAAAATATTCTGCTTTGAAGCTGGATGTCCTTTGTGTATTTATGTGTTGTTAAAATACATAAAGGCTATGATTATGTTGGGGCCAGGATATTAAAATTATATTTTTAATTTTAGGTATCTATGCAAATGTATATCCAGTGAATATATGCAGAAAGAAACTGTGACAGATGGGGAAATTTTATATAATATTGTTTTATGGACATATTTCCTCCTGACTCCAGACAAATGCTCCCATATAAGAATTCAGGGCTTGTAGGAGGAAGTGTGCCAAATGCTCATGCTCAGGCTGTGGAAGGTACGGGACAATTTTAGTGTTCTCTTCCCATTTTGCCAGAGACTCCCTATCACCATTCATGAAGTAGAAAGAGAGAGAAGAGGCATAAGGCTGAGTCAGCCAGTCAGCCAGTGAAGGGCAGAAGTTTTATTAAATGTTGTCCAGAACCAGGCAGCGACAGCTGCAGCCAAGTTCACCATCACATACACAAGAAGAAGTACCAGATGGACACAGCACAGCCCTCGGCCCTGTTCCACCTTCCTAAGCTTCTGAGTGCAGCCCGTGCTTCCTCGTGATTCAGGAAAGCCCCAGATGGCAGAATGCCTCTGGTGGCGAGGACAGACAGGGCCATGGGAGGCACAGCCCTCTGATTCAAGCATAACTGGCAGAATCGCCTCCTTTGCACTATTTCGTGACTAGAAAATCTTGTCTCTGCGTCTCTGATTTCTTTTGAGAAACTATTATTCTGCCTTGGTAGAGCGAAAGTGGAACAATAGTAGGAGGGTGACAGGACCTGGAAGAAACACGGCATGAGTCCATTTATTTTTTGTTTTCAGGAAGAATCACTGGGGCCCACAACAGGTGAGAATGTGCTTGTTGTGTGTTTCACAGTAGTTCAACAAAACTCTAAAATCCTCATGCTATACCATGGGTGAGTGTTCTGTCTGCTCCCGCCAACTTTTCCAATCACTGTTGAAGGTGGAGAGAGACTGAGTGCACCAGTTCTTGCCTGTAATTCCAGCACTCTGAGACAAAAGCAGTCTGAGTCCAAGCGCATTCCAGGCAACACTGCATGAGAGTGTTTCTGTGATCATGGAGTGACTGAATGAATGAAAGAATGATTCAGCAAATTTCACAGTTTAAAATAAAGCTTTGGCTGCAGCTAAATTCAATGCCATGAGTATAACCCCAGCAGCAAACAATCTTAGGACTGGAGATGCAAATGGTCTCAGGTAAGAGCATTCACCTCCCAGGTTTATAAATTGTAACCAATTCCGCACCACGCATCCTAGCCAACATCTCTTCTACTGCAGTCACAGCTGCTCAGCGGAGGACTGAGCCACAGGACTGATGCTGTGAAGGATGCAAATTCATCAAGGTAATTTAGGCACATGCTCCATTCGTATATTCTTAAATCACAGTAAAATTTGAAGTAGGAAAGGCACAGGAAGAAAACTACTTCTCTGGCCTAAGTCCTTGTGTTTGCCAAACACCACGGAGCAACAATGTACAAGCAATGCCCGTGATCCAAATTTATAAAGCAATTTTGTTGTAAATATAGAGATGCACTTCAGTGCAAAGAGACTTGAGAGCAGCTTTACACTTTGCTCGGTGGGGATATCATCCAGGCCAAATGTCAATTCTTGACCTGTTAACAAAGAAATGTAAGTTTTAAATGCAGGTCAAATGTATCTAACATATTTACAGAGCATTTCTACAGGAGATATAGGATCCACATTCTTTTCATTATATGTCGTACTCTATGAGATGCTCGTGTGGCCCAATAGGCTATAAAGCAAGTGTTATAAAAAAAGTTCAAATCTCCAAAACAGAAATCAGTCTGCATCTGATTGTTCTGCTTCCTCACAACCTTTCCGGTTCCCAAAGCTCTGGTCTTCCCAGGTGCATCCACTGACCTCTGCTCAAGTCTCCCACATGTGGGAGTGACTGCCGTGCCGGCCGCACTCAGAACTGAGCCTTCCCTGAGAACCGGACTCCTCAAATTGGTTGCAGTTCTACCTTGGATGGAATCTCTCTCCGTTGTTGCTCAGTGTTTTTCTAAAATTCTCCCCAGATTGCTGCTTTATTAAACTTATTCCAGAAATGTCTACATTCTACTCTCCTCCTCATCCATCAATCCCCCTCTATCTCAGGTGGCTTCCCCAGGTCACACTCCACCTCCCTCCGCCTCCCAGCCCCGGCCTTGCCCCCACCCTGGCCCCTCACTTCATCTTTCTTGCTCCAAGTTGACCATTTTGTTCCTGTGGATGCATTTCCACGCTGGGCTGAAACTACTTATATATTAACATGTCCTCCCAGGGTGGCAACACTATATTTTATGTTGTTTAATTCATTAATGTTTGTGTCTTTGAACTCTTCATTTAAACTGTCTTCTTCACTTTTATTTTGCTTGCATGTGAACAGTAACTAAGTTTTGCTCCATGCTTTGCCCAATTTATTACCTGTTGAATGGAAATTTTACTGGATAAATTTAGCAGATTTTTGGAAATGAAGCAATACAAATGAAATTGAAGTCAGAATCAAAGAGCTCCCATAACCTAAGCATGTCATGACAGGTCTAGACAAGCCTCAAGAAAGAAGCCTTTTTCTTTTTAGCTCTATACATGCTCTACATGTGAGTTCTTTAAGTGAAAAAGAAAAGGGAAGTGGGAGAGGGAGGAAAGGAAGGAAAGAAGAAATGAGAAAAGCATAAAATGGAAAAATAAACTCTTGTGAGTAAGGGGGCTTGAAAGGATTGAATGGTAACAGAAAAATAAAGGATATGAAGATATATCCTGTACGGGTACAAGTTGACAGAGATGAATGGGATAATTATGTATACATAAATTGTACCAATAAATATAAGTAAACTAAAAAATTATATTCAGCACTGTAGAACAGGGACATAGAAAACAAAGGGATTGAAACTTCATCAGTTTATCCATCAACTGCATACAGCTGAGATGACTGATAATCTGCACCTTCAAGAGTGCCCTATGTAGAGGACCCCTGTTCTCATCCCATTACAGTTGACCCGATCAGGTATTTACTGGTGCGGGCTGCATGACACAGCTGAAGTGCTGCAAATCTCTGTCCTCCTGCAAATTATATGTAGCCACCCACTCATCTCCAATGTGCTACTGTAGCCTCAACCCTAGAATGTTTCCTGAAACATCAAGAAGCTTAAAAATGCTTGTGAATAAATAGCAGACCAACTGAATTCTCATAATTTAAGTTCAACAAGGTCCCTCCTCTTTGCTCTCCATTTACTGTGGAGGTACCCTTACTCTTGTTGGCCGCATCCTATCAAAGTGATCAATGCGTGTTGAAAACAGTGTGCCTGACTAGGTTCACGTGTGTGCAATCAGGATGCACCCTCTGCCATGTGGCCCTGATCAGGGCTATTTAGTGGTTTCCTCTATATAAAGGGAAGCCAAGCAGAGCGTGCTTTCTCCCACGGAGTCAGGACCTGAAGTGTTCACAACTCTGTGAGAAGCGTGAGTAGATTCTTTCCTGAGGGCTCAGCCTCAGAATCTAGCAATTTCCACTCTCTGCACACGTGGCTTTCGGGGTTTCTCCCCAAATAATTAAATGTGAGTCTGACTTGTTTTAAAAGCGAGCCTGGTCAATTGCTATACAGTGTCATGTGAGAGCACTTTCTCCTGCTCTTTGGGTTTCATTTCATTAGCAGTTTCCTCTGCATTCTGAATTCCTAATATTATTATTTTGTACTTTTTCCATTTCTTTCTTGAATCTCTACCATGCAGTTGCTTCTTTCAAGTTTCAAATATATTTTTGCAATTATAAAAGCTTCCGCTCACACTTTGTTGTGTAGGTTAAATTTTTTCCCTGAATTGCAGATTCTCCACGCTCACAGTCATATTTATTGTTACTTATCATCTTACATCTGTTAGTGTGATATGTTGCATATTCAAGAAGAATTTAAATTATTTGCATAAGTTATGCAGTTTCATTTGGCTTTGAATTCTAGTCACCCTGCACTCTGATTTGATGGTGTGCGTGGGCTCGCTGGATGTTTTGGATGTACTAAGCACGCCTCACTGACATGTGTCTGGTCTACCCCGGGGAAAGTCACGTGTGCTGCTGTGAAGAATGTGTATGCTTTTGTCACTGCAGGCATTGCTCTGCACAGATATGTTCTGTCCATTCTTCTCAAAAATTTGTTTTAATTCTGATATTTCTTAGTTAATGTGTTTCTAGTTTATCTATTAGTGACAGTGCGGTATTGAGTTCCCCATTAACATTGTATCTGTATTTGTCTCACTGTTATAGCCATTATTCTTTGTTTTGATTTAGGTCCAAATGTGTTTCGTGCATATATAATCGTAACTGTTAAATCTCCTTCCTGAATTGGTCACTTACCTGATACACACTGAAACGCCTTGTTTCTGCTGATCAGGTTAAGCTTGAAAACATTTGGTCTAAAATTACAATAGCAATTTCTGTTTTTTCCAAGGTCACATTCCATGGAATATTTTCTTACCTTTTGATTTTTCATCTTTGTGGCTATTGTAATTAGATGTGTATCTTATATGCTGCCTACGGGTGTGTGTCATCCTCCCCGCTCTCAATCCATGTATTAACTGTGGAGCTGAAACCATTCACTCCGAGTATTGTTACTCAGCTGCTGACTTATTCATTCGAATGCACAGCTTTCCTGACGGGTTTCCTCATTTTACTCCCTTCGCATAGCTGCACATCCCCTGCGGTGTGCTCATTTTCTTTTTTTTTTTTTTTTTTCACTTGTTCACGTTGTTGGCTTCGTTGTCTCTTTCCAGGATACCCTTGGTAAACGTTGGCACTACTTACTTGGAAACTGAGCATTTCTTGAAATATTCCTTGTCATGGAAATATATTATTTCTTCATCAATTTTAAGGGAAAAATTTGAAGGAAACATAATTCGATATTTGTTAGGACTTGAATCATTTCACTCCAAAACTTCTTTTCTTTTACAGCATCTGTAGAGAAGGCTGCTGGGATTCTACTGAGTTTAACTTTGTGTGATGTGCTCACTTTCATACAAAGCTATTAAGTTACTGTCTCTCTCATGGACTTTGGAATTTGTGGTATAATGTGGTAAGGAGTATTTCTCTTTTGCTCAGTGAACTGGATGACTTCCAAGTCCCTGAGTGAGAGATCTACTGTCTTATTTCAAGGAAGATGATGAGGGAAATTGGAGACAGGATAGAGACTTGAGAATAACTGCTAGAAACTGAGAGAAAACTACACATGGTGGGGAAATTGTGTCACATTTATCTACAGACAGAAATCAAAACCAGCATGTGTGATACCTGAGAGATCACATTAGTAATGAAAGAGGGAATTGACCAGAACTGAACAAGGACTAATGAATACTTCACCTATGCTTTTTGTGTTTTTATCTACAAAGCAGCTAAATTTGCAAAATACTTACAGCAACAACTATATTCTTATACATTTTACCTCTCATAAGTGAGAACCCAATAACTTTTCATCTCTAATGGACTACATCTTTCTTTCCCAGGTAGGTGGGATCACACATTGTGAGTGTATTGGACTTCCTGACAAGTCAATTCAGAAACTGGTCACATCCTGTTTTCTTAGGGTTTTTGTGCTGTTCACGGATCTATTTGCAATTTTATTAGTACATGTTTCAATACATGATACTTACATTGACTGTAGGGGATGGGCATATCTGAAGACCACATTTCAAGTTCATTTTCCCCTTTGTATTACCCCCCCATTTATCCAACATTTAATTCATTT
>PVLD010037636.1:0-10114 GCA_004027595.1 Dinomys branickii | reverse complement strand
TTGCTGGTGATTTCTTTAGATGTACAAAAACTTTTCAGTAGGATGAGGTCCCAATTATTGATTCTTTGAAATGTTTCCCTTGCAGTTTCATTTTTGTTCATGAACTCTCTGCCTACTCCTATGTCTTCAAGATTTTTACCTACTTTCTCTTCCAATAGATTTAGAGTTTCTGTTTTAATGTTGAGGTCTGTGATCCATTCTGACCTGAGTTTGGTGCATGGTGATAGACTTGGGTCTATTTTCAGTTTTCGGCAAGAGGCAAGCCAGTTTTCCCAGCACCATTTATTAAACAGGTCTTCTTTTTTCCAGTGAGTTTGGTTGACCCCTTTGTCAAATATTAGGTAGCTGAGTGGGTTTTTCGTTGTGGTTGCATCTTCCAGTCTGTTCCATTGATCCTCAGGTCTGTTTTTTAGCCAGTACCAGGTTGATTTTATTACAGTAGCTTTGTAGTATAATTTCAGGTCAAGGATTGTGATTCAACCTGACTTGTCCTTATTGCCCAGGATTGCTTTTGCTATTCTGGGTCTCTTCTGGTTCCAGATGAATTTAAGGCATATTTTCTCTAGATCTAAACGGTCAAAATTGGAGTCCATACTCATAAGTGAAATAAATCAGCGGTACATGAGCAGGCAACATATTGCGTCACTGGTGTAAGAACCTGAGGGTGGGAACATAAACTAAGAGACATGAAGGAAATCTGTTCAAAAGCAAAGAACAGATGGGACGAGGGAAAGGAGAAAAGAAAGAGGCAAAAATGTATATATGTATATATGTATATACATATGTGCAGGAGGGCTAACATGGTCCTACTATTGTATTATGTCACTTAAAGCTAAGGAATAGTTGATGACGGGTTATTCGATCAATCTTGTATGTCTGTATGTGTTATCCTGAGCATACACTTTGAAGATATCAATATGAAATGCAGCAACTATTGTTGGTTTTCTGTTGCTTTGTCTATAATTCAATTCTGATCATACTGTTATTGTACTACTTTGTGCCTCTTTGTTAATACTTTCCGGTTTCTTTTTTTTTTTTTTTCTGTTGTTGAGATGATTGTTTGACCAATTTTGCATGTCTGTATCTGTGTTCATGAATATACACTTCAAAGATATCAATAGGTAAAGCAACAACCCTTGTTGAGTCCCTGTCACCTTCTCTGTAAATCAGTTTTGATTGTACTATTTCTTATGCTACTTTGTTTCTGTTTGTTAATATGTTTTTGTTCTTTTACTTTTAAAATTAAAAAAACTTAATGATAATCAAGATAGTAATCCTAACATATAAAGTTAGAAGTATCTGTCATCTATCCATATATCTATCACTATCCATTCATTTTTTCATTCCACAAGTATTGAGGTCCTCATACAACCGAAGCTCTGCTGTAGCAACTAGGTAGGAATTAGTGAACATAAATTGCTCAATGTCATAGCAGCTTATATCCCAGTAAGAGGACTAAGAGAACCAGCAACAAATGAACAGTATGCTAGATGGCAACAAGCTCTACGGAGAGAAGCAGAATAAAGGAATTGAAATGGGCACATTTGCGCTGGTGGGGTGGTTTTCATCAGGTGACATCTGAGACAAATATGAAATAAGAAAATGGGAGGTAAACTAATGCAAAAGCCTTGAGGTAGTAACGAGCTTGCTGTGTTACATGGAACAGCGATGAGGCAACTGTGGCTACAAAGGAGAGGGCAAAGGGGAGAGAGACAGGAGATGTGAAAAAGGTTTCAGGGGGATGGACATCCTAAGTCTGAGAAACCAGTTAGACATGAAGTGGAGATGCTGAAGGGGCAGTGTGACAGCCAAGGCTGGGATTCCTGGTAAGCCCGTGGCTGAAGATGGACATGCAGAAGTTGCGAGTGTGTCAGCAGCAGAAAGCCATGAGACTTGATGACTTCACTCAGGGAAGAGTAGAGACGGAAGAGACGGATTGAAAGAACTGCACCCTGGAGCACTCTAGTGTTGAAACGTTGGAAGGTGAGGAGGACCCACAGAAAGGAGACAGAAGGAGTGGCCAGTGAAGACAGGGTAACAGGGAATGAGTATATGGTATCTGGAGCACAAAAGAAGACAGCATCATTAGAACAAGGGAGAACAAAGGACCTGACGGACTTCACACACTAAGTGTCCAAATGGCTGAGAAATACAGGGAAAAGTGTTTATTAACCATCCAGGATATGAAAATCTAAATCCCAATGAAATGACTGTACATTCACCAGCATGGCTAAAGTAAAGAAGACTGACGATACCTTGCGGCAGTGAGGAGCTGAGCGACCAGCACTCTCATACACTGCTGGTGAGAGAACACCATGACAAAGTCACTTTGGGAAACTGCTTGGCAGGTGTTGTGGTTTGCATCGAGAACATTCCCCACAGAGCTCATGCACTCACGGGTAGGACTTTTGGGCGGCTACTGACTGGCTGCTAAGAGGTGGGGTCTGGTCAGAAAAGGCAGGTCACTGGGGGTGCTGCGGGGCACAGCTCCTCCCCAAGACCTCCCTTTCCTCTCTGTGTGCTGGCTGCCACCTGGGTACTTCCAGGACGCTATTTCCGAGGTTAAGCCTGACAAATCTAGAGTGAAACTTCTGAAACTGTGGGCTAAAATAAAGCTCTCCTTTGTTAAGCTGTGGGTCTTGGGCACTGTGTCCTAGTAATAAGGAAAGCAACTAAGGAGCTTTTCATAAAGCTTAACATTCCCAGGCCCTTGGATCCAATTATATTTTTAAATATTTATCCCAAAAAATGAGCATAAAGACTGTTAAAAAGATGTAAACATCTTTATCCGTAGTAGACAAAGACAGAAACAAGTCTCATGCACACTATTAAGATAATGAACACACATGTGGTGCCATATTCAAACAAGGGAATTCCATGCAGCAATCAAAAACTGTATGTATCTCAAAACCAGTGTGTTGAGTAAGAGCAGAGACAGTACATACAAATTATTATATGATTTTATGTAAAATTTAAAAATAAGAAGACTATGCTGATAAAACTTGGGATGATCTCTCTCAGACAGAGGAGCAGCCTGGGAAAAAGCACGAGGGTATCTCATGTTCCATGGGGGAATGTTCTGTTTATTGATGTGGATGTGGCTAGTACATATAGATATATACATATGTCTATATTACTATAGACATATGTAAAAGTGATTGATTTATACACTTTAAGATGTATGCACTTTGTTGTATGTACATTAAATTATGCCTCAATTTTAAAATGCTATTGAAGACTAAAAGCAAAGTAAAAAAGGAGGGAGGGGGTAGGTAAAGGAAGAAAAAGATAAGGAGGAAAGGGAAGAAACAACTATGCTAAGAGCTACTAGTGGGTCCAAAGAGAAGACTACGCTCCCTTCTCCCTCCTGTTTAGTATTAGGGATTGAACCCAAGGTCTTCACACTGAACTGGACCCCAGGTCCTTTTATTTTGAAACAGGTCTGTGCTAAGTTACCCAGCCTGGGCTTAGATATGTGACCCTCCTTCTTCATCCTCCTAGAATGCTGGGATTATCGGTGTGGACCCCCAAACCTGGCTAGGATCCACATCTCTACCAGATCCCAGGGGACCCCAGTGCTGGTTCATGGACCATACTTTGAGTAGCAAGGTTTAAATGGCATGATTAAACTTCTAAATAGTGCAAAAAAAGAAAAAGAAAGACCAGAAAAAGCAAATAGAAGAAACACATCAAAAATAAACGTAGGTGTGCTGCAGCTATCACTGCAGGAAAAACACTGTGTTTAGAGTCAGGGAAATCAGTTCAAAGCCTTGGTTCTACATTTTATGAGGGAAGATGACGAATTAGGAGCACAGAGACTGATAAACAGATCTGCAAGGACGGGGCTAGAGGTAACAGATGAAACAGTCACGATGAGGGATACTGGAGCTTGGCCTTTGGTTCATGAGTTGGCCTGAGGATGGAACTGGGGAACCTCTATTAGAATCCAAAATCCAAACACATCAGCATCACTGGAATGGCTTCAGCTCGTGAATATAAGAAATGTCCGTGTTAGGTAAGATGGCCAGATAAAGATTATGTTATAGTTGATCTGGGTCTGACCTCGACCCCAGGGAATGAACTCATGGTGTAGTGCTTGATAACATAGACCTGGATCAGATCACCTACTGGTTCAGATGAGGTGCTCTGCTCTACCTGACTGTGGCCAAGTCAAACCTTCTCAACAGGTATTCATGAGGACACTTAAAAAAATCCTAGCCAAGTGTGGTGGTACATGCCACTTTGGGAGGCTGAGGCAGGAGAATCACAAATTCAAACCTGACCTAGGCAACTTAGTGAGACCCTGTCTCAAAGTAAAAAGTAAAAATGAGAGCAGATCCTGAAAGCACCTTGAGAAAAGGACAACAAGATAGCAACTGTACTGGTCTTTTTCCTATGATTTGTTCTCCATCCTGTTCTCATTCTACTGTACGTCTCAAAGTGACACACTTGTAAATACCTCTCCCAGGGATCTGCTATGGTTGACTCTGCTCATATTTCCTAATGGTCACTCTTATCTTTCTCCTAGTAAGTAGAACCATGACTTTGGGATGGTAATGTGCCCAGCTAAGAAAACTTATCTGCCAGCCTCTCTTGCAGCTAGGGGTGGCCATCAGTCATGATTTTGGCCAATGTGATGTACAAGAAAAATGCAAAGTGGAGCTTTAGGAAAGTTCTTTAAAACAGGAATGACCTCTTGCCCTTGGTACTTCCCCTTTATCCTACCTGGAATACAGTGATAGTGCTGGAAATGGAAACCAAGAAACCATACCTATGAGGACTAAAACACATATGAAGGGAGGCTTAGAGTAAGATAAAAGAAATTAGGTCCTGATGATATCATGTATTTGCTTACCATGCCTGACATGTCTACCTCTCCATTTACTGTTACAAAAGAAAAATTAGTATCTCATTAGGATCAGCTGCTAACACTTTTCTGTTGTATGGAGCCAAACACATTCCTAAGTGATTTTTAAAACTCACTTATTTACCAGAGTAGGACAGCCCACTAATTATACTCACATGCTTAATAAGAACAATGCATCGGGGCTACGGAAACCTTGGGCTATCTGTAAGTCTTGCCTGAAAGGGATGAAAGCTGGCAAGCTGGACTGTAACGGATTTTAGCTGTGTGTGCATATTCTCTTT
Source organism: Dinomys branickii (assembly GCA_004027595.1). Taxonomy (NCBI): domain Eukaryota; kingdom Metazoa; phylum Chordata; class Mammalia; order Rodentia; family Dinomyidae; genus Dinomys; species Dinomys branickii. The sequence continues at coordinate 4,966 of PVLD010037636.1, read as the reverse complement.
TAAATGCCATGGACATCTATACCTACCAATATCCCCCACACAGTTGCTGGCAGAAATATCGTGTGCGCCAAGTTTAAATATTGCATGGTTTCTCTTATATGAAAAACCCAAAGCATAAATAAAGACAAAATAAAATGTAGATACTAGGAAGTGAGGCGATCTTTTTCAAATGGAAACAGGAACAAGAGTTGGAGGAAGAAGAGAAGGGTGAGAGGAAAGAGGACAAAAATAAAGAAGATGTGTGAGGTACAGGTAAAAATTCCACATGATAAATGTAATCATTATGTACTGCAAATATGTACTAAAAAAGTAAAATAAACACATACCCTGCGTGCAAATGAGAGAGAGTCAAGAGCTCAGGGACCTCTGCCAACATGCATGCAATATAATCTTTAGCACATGAAGGAAATCAGATATGGGAAATGTACTAGTGAACAATTTCAGTCTTTGATCACTATCCCTTCAGGGCCCCTTTATATGACCATCTTGCCACCCTATTCACATCCCACACTCTGAGGGTAGAAAGCATCAGCAACTTTCATTCCTCCTTAAGTGCCTCATAACCAATGCCTGCTATTTGTGGGAGGAAAAAAGCCCAGCTTTCTGGCCCTGAGATGAGACAGTGCCACATCAGAGCTCCCCCATAGGACCAAACTGAGGCCATGCTCTGATGGACTGTGCTTTCTCAGTTCCCCGAATGACTCCCCTGGAACACATCCTTCAGAAACCACTTACACATGAATTCTCATCTCAGTGTCTGCCTTCCAAGGAAACCCAGCCTAAGACATCTAAATTTTTATTATTTTTTAAATTTACTTTAGCTTACCAGTTTACTTTCATGGCTTTAAGAAAAAGAGGTGCTGTGCTACTTCATAAAAAAAAAGATTTAAAAACCAGTATTCCCTCTTCTTTTTCCTTAAAAGAGGAAATTATTAAATTGCTGTTTTGCAGTTAGTTAGGGGAAAAAAACCCAGTGGTTTAACATATTTGCTTTCTAAATTCTGGTCACAGATTAGCCCAAGTTGTGTGGCTCTGGGAAACAGTCTTAATTGATCCTTGTCACAGCTACAGCTCTGTTGACATTTCTAAATCAAAACGAATCCTTCCTTCCCAATGGAGTGAATACACAAATGAAGCTTTTCATATTTGTGAAAACTGAGCCTTGCACAGAACACTGAGTCCACTCTGTGATTTGAAATGGACATCTGGGCCTCTCTACCCCATCCTGGTGCTGGCCACCACAGGGAGGGCCTGAGCTTTTTCTCAAGTACTTTCACTCTGTGCTAGGCTCTCTCTGACTGTAGGACCAGAAAACACTAAGGCAAGAGCCACAAGCAAAAATGTAGGTGGCTGTCCAGGAGGAATTATGAACCTACACTCCAGCAAGCTCCCTGTTCCTTGCCACATTCTCTTGTCCTCTTAAGGTTGAAGACCAGGGCCTGCAGAAGAAACTCAAACTCTGAAGCATCTCTAGTGAGTGTGGAATTTACCTTTGACAGAACACTGGGCTTGAGACACCAACAATGCAAGACAAGAAGCGTACGCTGCTTTAGAGCCTCTGCTGGGCTGAGAGCCAGGTGAGGGGATTTTGACTGGCATAATACAGGAAGTTCAAGGTAAAGTCACCAGAGGGCTGGGGCACTGGATTAACCCCAGGAAAGGGGCGGAAAAGACTTATTATTTTCTGAGTATCAATATCCACCCTCAGGGCTCTCTTACAAGTGCAAGCAGCAAGTTCTTTCATCATCTTAATGGCCAGGCCAATATGACTATAAACATATAATGAATGCATTTTACTGGGGGCAACTATTAACTTGACAAGAGACACAGGAGAAGTAGAGCACAATGGAAATTGGTCACTGTGCTGAATAAGAGCTCTGTGGAGGGCAGAAAGGCTGTCTGTAATCTGTTCACACACTGAAGGATGTGTGATCCTGCGTGCCAACCACAATGATATGCAACAGTTCATTTTCCTGCTCCTCTGACTTACCTGGCCCTGTTCACATGCATGGGTTTCTGTGGGAAATCTTGTGTCTAGGCCAAGCCAAGGACTTCCTCAAATATAAAGGCATGTAAACATGTAAGTATGTAAATCCTTCCTCCTCTAACCAGACTAGAAATTGGGTTGGTTTACTGCCTGACGCCATCTTGAGCAGTTTGTCTTGAAAGTGAGAGAAAGAGAACATCCTGTATGTGAGAAAGGTAGGTATAAACCAGAAGAATCACTTTACAAGAACAAATTTTATATCCCTTTGATGTCACTGTTATAGAAAATAAGTTTTTGAAAGCCACACACATTGACCCAAAACCAAGTTGGAACCCCAGTTGGCCTTGTCACTCAAAGAACTCACTTCTCCAAACCAGCAAAAATGAGCTTCCCTCTAACCTTGTCAAACCTCCCACATTAGGTCCTATAATGGGAAGAAATAAAAGAGCACAGGGTCCATCCCCCTACTTTGAGCTCTCAAGATCAAAAGATGCCATAGTTTCTCAGCCAAATTCAGAGAGGCACCCACAATGAACCAATGCTGAGCACCAAGCAGTTTCAAAGTGCTCTGAAAGCTAGCAAGTGCTCGGTAAGGAGTGGCTCTGTTCTACTGCACCAAGTTCAGGAACATCGCTATTCCTCACTTGCCTCTTTGGCTGTCCCAGCACTGAATCTTAACTTCCAACTTCTCTCTCCTCTTTACTGTTTCTTGGCTCTTCCTATAAGATGTCATGTTGCTGCCTGGCATGATGAGAGTGCATCCTGCTGCACATTGCTAGCCCAGGAAGATACCAGAATTCAAAAGTGGAAGAACAGTTTGTAATGAATACATATCTCTTTCATACCATGGTAAGTCTGGACCACCTATGTACTTTCTGAGTAAATGAATGGTCTGCCTGAGTAGGTGGAGAGTCAGAGACCTACTGTGTCGTATACATCATGTACAAGCAGCTTGGGCTAGGCCTCATTCAAGCCTCACCACCACTGCATTTCATAGAAATGCATTTTTCATAGAAATTTTTCAATTTGTCATAGAAAAAGAAATTGCAAGTTCAATTCCATGTCTTCTGGGAGCCAGAGCTACACTATCTTTACTCCACACTGGATGCCTATTATTTTACCTCTAAATCCAAATTCCATCTTAGATACTTCTTGTAATCATGGCAAAATATAAATATTATAGTCAAAATAGTTTTCAAAACATAATTGACTTCAAAATCTCCATAGCTGTATTTGGCTTAACCCTCTCTACTCCTCTCCTCCTAATGCATGTACACACCCGAAGGCCCTAAATTCCAGACTATATGGCTAGTTTATCTGCTGCCACGGGAAGGACATCACATGCAAAAAGGCTGCAGACAGAAAGTTCTGCCAGAAATGCAGATCCTTATGACAGACAGGCAGGGGCAGAAGAATAGGACTAGGCCATATGGGAAACAGCTATGCTGGAAGTCACAGGCTGGTGGCCTGCTGGATGCAGTCAGTGGACATGTTTTGCTTGGCTTATACAATGCTCAGAAAACATTTTAATTAGCCACCAGAGTCATGAGATCTCACACAAATGTGAATTTCTTATTTTTATTGTAGAATAGGGACTCTGGCAGCATTAGTCCTTGCTCCCCCTTCTACGCTGTGCCCCCCGAGTGCTGCTAAAGCAGCAGCTGACCCTGAGGGCGAGGCTGGAATCTTCCATTTTCCCACAGTCTCCACCTCTCTCTACTGCCCCATCTCTGGATCTGTTCACCTATTTACACAGCTGCCTTGTGCCACCCCTGCAGCCTCTGGGGCATGTGCCACTAGATCTTGCCAGCGTGAAGCTTCGAGGAGCCTGGAAGATGAGCTGCTCACTAGCAGATGATGGCAAGCCCCAACCATATGACTGTACATTTCAGGGTGCTCTAACCGCTTTCAACCACCAAGACCTGTACTTACACCTGAGGAGGCCTCTCTGGCCATGCACCCACAACTTCCTCCTCCTTGATGTGTTCTACATGGTCTCCAGTACTGTCCTACAGGATTAACCACATTGCCCACTGTGGCTGGCTTAACAGCTCACTTTTCATTTGCTGCCTCCTGCTGTCTATTTCACGGTCCTATCATTGTTTCTTGCATCAAACCAATTTGCTCTTGATTCCTTGCCTCCAGCTCAGTGTCTGGGGGTCCCAGAACAAGATCACATCTCACAGGGAGTAGAAGAATCCTCTAGGAGCCTATTCTATTTTACCTTTTTTCCTAGAACAACTTCTCTGTAATTCCACCACAAACAGCTGATATGAACCCTCTCTATCTGGCTGAAAGCTTGTGCTTTGGTGTCCATGTCTGTTTGCACATGTACCATGGAATATACTTCAATACCATGAAGACGCACATGTGGGTCCAGTCCCTTTGAGTTACACACTCACTCTCCCTGTAACCCTCTCAGTCACCTGAGTTGTTCATGAGAGCTGGAGACCTGACAAGCATCAGCAAGTATCAGCATTTCTAAAATTCTAAAACGTTTTGTCATCCAGCCACCAGAACTGTCACTGGCCTTTGTCCCAGAGGTCAGCCCGTCTGCACTCTGATAGGAAGCCCTCCTTGCTCTCCTTGGACCTCTCAGTCCAACTCTTACCTGCACCAGCCACATAAACAGGCCTGGTTCTCCCCAGCTCACAGTAGTTCCTTCTGAGGTTTACCTGTCTGCCCCAAGGACTTACCCAAAGATTTTGCTCAACATGGGGCAAGCTACTGCAGTAATGGCTGGCATCACCTTGTCACATTTTCCTTCAAAGGAGCTTTTCTTTTTATTTTAGAAACATAAAAGTACAAAAACATATTGACAAACAGACACCCATTATCATAGAAAATAGTACAATCACAACTAATCTATAGACAAGGTGATATGGTCTCAACAGTTGTTGTTGCTTTATCCATTGATATCTTCGAATTGTAGATGTATGGACCCATATACAGACATGCAAATTTAGTCAGACAGTTGAT
>PVLD010037635.1:0-10114 GCA_004027595.1 Dinomys branickii | reverse complement strand
AATGCAAATAAAAACAACATCGAGATTTCATCTCACCCCAGTAAGACTGGCCAGTATGAAAAAGTCATCCAATAACAGATGCTGGCGAGGCTGTGGAGAAGTAGGGACTCTATTACACTGCTGGTGGGAATGCAGACTGGTGCAACCACTGTGGAGAGCCGTTTGGAGATTTCTCAGCAAACTAGGTCTAGAGGTTCCAATCAAACCAGCTATTCCTCTTCTGGGTATTTTCCCAGAAGATGTGAAAACATCATATCACTCTGATATATGTGCACCCATGCTTATAGCAGCACAATTTGTAACAGCTAAAATGTGGATGCAACCCAAGTGTCCATCCACAGAAGACTGGATTAAAAAATTGTGGCATTTTTATATAATGGAATATTATTCAGCTATAAAGAAAGACAGTTTGGGGGACTTTGTAGGCAAGTGGTCAAAACTGGAGTCCATACTCATAAGTGAAATAAATCAGCGATATATGTGCAGGCAACGTATTGTATCACTGGTGTAAGAACTCGAGGGTGGGAATATAAACTAAGAGACATGAAGGAAATCTGTTCAAAAACAAAGAACAGATGAGATGAGGGAAAGGAGAAAAGAAAGAGACAAGTATGTATGTATGGATATATGGATATACATATACGCAGGAGGGCTAACATGGTTCTACTATTGTATTATATCACTTAATGCTAAGGAATAATTGATGACGGGTTATTTGATCAATATTGTATGTCTGTATGTGTTATCCTGAACACATACTTCGAAGATATCAATATGCAAAGCAGCAACTATTGGTGGTTTTGTTGCTGTTGTTGTTGTTGTTGTTGTTTGCCTGTTTTGTTTTCTGTCTTTGGATTTTTGGTTTTTGTGTTTTTATGTTGTTGAGAGGATTAAGGGTCTGACCAATTTTGCATGTCTGTATATGGGTTCATATATTTACACTTCAAAGATATCAATGGATAAAGCAATAACCAATGTTGAGACCATATCACCATGTCTATAGATCAGTTGTGATTGTACTATTTTTTATGCTAATTGGTGTCTGTTTGTGAATATGTTTTTGTACTTTTATTTTTTTAAATAAAAATATCCCTATCATTTGGTTTGAAACCCTGTATCATTTTTAATGTCCTTGCTTTGTTTTCTTCATATTTCACTATTGTTCTATTTTTTTTTACTATTCTCTTTCAAGTAAAATTGAAAAAGACAAATTAAAGCAGAAAAAATAAGTAAATATATTTATTTATTTTGTATTCATATTTGTATTTATATTTATATTTGCTATGTTTGGGCCATCCCACCCAATCGGGACATCTGAAAGTTTGAAACTTTCAAATTTCAGATGAACTCCGCCTTCCAAAGACAAGGAGCAAAATAAATCCTTTCCCTGAAGTTCCACAGCAAGATTGATGGAAGCTCTCCCTGGTGCTGAAACTGTTGAGTACCCATCCCTCCACTTCTCTTCATTCCACAAGGAATTACTGTCTTTATGTAATGGGCCTGCTCTAGGCACCAGATTAGAATCACAGCTGGCAATAAGATAGAGTATAGCTATGTTGTTAATTTGGAATATACATTCTATGGTATGGACAAAGATGTTAAACAAAGGAAGTTACACCAGATCCTGAGAAAGCCTACTTAGAGAATTAGTGCTATGATAAGGTGCTATGATAGATTATAAAGATGCTCCTTTAGACTAAATGGTACTTTTGAGCACTTTCCTTTCATTTCAGAACGTCTATCATACCTCCTAATTTTTATTCACTCTTTCAGCTACTTACACTAGTGACACAATACATTGATTACACATGTGGGTCTGATTTATTTCACTTATGAGTATGGTCTCTAGTTGTGACCATTTGCCTATTAAAAACCTTAAGCTTCTTTCTTTATAGTTGAGTAATAGTCCATTATATAAAATGCCACTTTTTTTTATCCAATCTTCAGTGGATGGATATTTGGGTTGCTTCCACGATTTAGCAATTACAAATTGTGCTGCTATATACATGGGTGCACATATATCACTGTGATATGACATTTTCAGATCTTCTGGGAAAATACCCGGAAGGGAAATAGCTGGGCTGAATGGGACCTCTAGACCTAGTTTGCTGAGGAATCTCCAAACTGATTTTCACAATGGTTTCACCAGTCTGCACTCCCACCAGCAGTGGAGAAGAGTTCCTATTTCTCCACAGCCTCACCAGCATTCGTTACTGGTTGATTTCTCAATGCTAGCTATTCTTACTGAGGTAAGATGAAATCTCAATGTTGTTTTAATTTGCATTTTTTTAATGACTAATGGTGTTGAACATTTTCTCATGTATTTATTTGCTATTTGTATTTCTTTATCTGAAAAATGTGTATTCATCTCAGATGCCCATTTTAGGACTGGGTCTTTGAATTCAACTGGGATGAGGCAAAAGAGAAAAGAAAAAAGGGGAAAACTATGTACATATATATAGATACAGTGTAACTGACATAGTTCTACTACTGACTCATATCGCTTTAATGAAAGGAACAGTTAATGATTCATTCTTTGATCAATCTTTCATGTCTATATTTGTTTTCATGAGTAACCACTTTGAAGTTATAAATATGTAATACAGCAACCATTGTTAATTTCCTGTCACCTTGTCTGTAATTCAGTATTGCTTATATTGTTCTTGTGCTATTTTGTAAATGGATGTCTGTTTGTTAATATGGTTTCATTCCTTTATTTTTTAAAATAAAAAATAGATTAAATGGTAAGGAAAAGCCTCTCTAAAGAGGTAATACTTAATAATTAAGATAGTGCCTGGAGATAAGAAATTGCCATCCAAACCAAGAACATTTCAGGCAGAAGAGACATCTTTAAGGGAACAATGAGCTCGATATGTTCAAGGGAAAGAAACAAAGGAAGTGCTCTGCATGGTAAATTAAGTAAACTGTGGATGAGGTGGAGGCATAATATCTGACTGAGCTAGTTTATGATAGTTTAATTCTTCCCAACTATAATGAGATACTCTATCAAGAACTTTTCAGGTAGACCTACAAATAGGTGGAGCACTTCAATCCTCATCGAGACTAAGCCTTAACTTCAATCCTCGGGGGTACCCATTATTATGAACTCTCTGATTATAATCTTGACACCTAAAACCAAACTGCCTAAAACAGAATGTGGAATTTACCAGTAAGACCATACAGAATACGAGGTAAGGACACAGAGATGAGAGAGTAGATAATTTATAATTTCCTGAGAAACAAATGTAAAATACATTAAGATCAGAAATTTGAGACTCAGACCTTTGGAATGAGTGTAAGCTTCACAAAAATAGAGATTTTGGCTGTCTTATTTATTACTGGGTTTCTGGGACCCATATTGGTGCCGGACACAAATTAGCACCCAATTTCCACCTATTGAATAAACGAGTGAAAAAAATGAAGACAAGATGAGATACGGCAGCCATACAAATACTGTATCCCTTGCAAATCTCTAACCGTAGGAAGCGTAGTTCAACAAAAGCTACTGATAAAAATCAACCAAGTTTTTTCTATCATGAAGCAATTTCTCATCTCGTCCTTTGAATTGTAACTGGATGATAAATGAACAACTGTGAATTATAAAATATTTGTGCTACACTCAGAGACATACAAATTCCTCACATATCCTTAATCAAAATTTATCCTCCCAACATCCATTTAAATAAATTCAGTGAAACAGTAAATATTTTCCCCATTCCACAAGGGAGACACTGACATGAAAGAATGCAACTTAATCTCTTAGTGGCGTGTGGAAGGCAGCACGCCCACACCCAGGTATTTCCACTTGGAGTACAGGACTCTTTTTCTATATCATACTACATGACATAACTAGGGCCATGTAGTAAACATTTGCATTTTGCCTCTTCATGATCCATTCTGCTTTCTTCTAGAGACACCCCACCTCTGTTTTCAGACTTTATGTTAATGATATGGCTAATTTCACCTCGTCTCCAAAGATGAACATGGGACTAAAAAGAGGTCAACCATAGCACCACATTTTTCATGGATAGGCACAAAAGCCATACAGCTGCATGGAAAACCACCTGAAATCCTGGATGGATCTATTAGGGAAATGACATTTTCACTAGGGTTCCTTAGCTGGTAGATTATAAAACATAATGACCTCACGTGGAAAATCCATGCCTGTGAATGAAGCAATGCTGTGAAAATCTGGAGTGAGAGACGGTGCAACGTGAATACCCAGTGCATTCATTTGAACACCTGAATTCAGCTATGTCTGATGCTGTACACTCTAGACTCTACAGTTGTGAGAAATAATAAATTGCTCTCTAAAATTTAGATAGGTTGAGCTGTGTTTCAGTCAATTGTCAAAAGCTTAACAGAATGAATGATATTATATAAATAGTGATAGGTCAAAAAATCTTAGAAAAGAAAAATATAACCACAATAAATAATTTTTATGATTTAGATCTAGACTGTCATGTGGCTTCATGCAAACTAATGACCTTACCAGTCATTTTTATTTCGCCTTTCTACCAATGAACAGAAAATAGAAATCAAGAGACTTCAAAAGCATTTTTCTTTGAACTTCAAAATCTCAGTTGGATAATTCCTCCTGGACATGTTAATATTGCTAAAGAAAGAATGAAATACAGTATCTCTAATTCCATAAGCTTTGGGTTTTGGAAGATGATGGATAGAAGTGTAGTCAGTCACTGAAGCAGAGAGACACGAAGAGAATAAACAGTCTGAGAGGGAGAAGGTTTTCAGAAGAAAAAGGAATGACTTCGGATAAACACGGATAAATGTTAGAATTTACAAGTCAAATCTCACACCACTGTGCACGCTCTATCCCCCTTCCTTTATCTTACTCCATAGCATTTATCATCTGGCACACAGTGTGTTTGCTTATCGCCTGTCTCCTCTACCAAAAAGGTGGGCCACGGGTGAGCAACAGTGGCATCTCTTTCTGCATTGCTCTGTTGCTAGTTTCTAAAGGATATTGGCACATGGTGGGGATTAATACATAATGGTTGAAACTTTGTTTAAAGTATCTGCATTTCTTTTTTTTTATTTTAAAAGTGAAGAACAAAAACATATTAACAAACACACAAAGTAGCATAAGAATAGTACAAGCAAAACTGAGTTACAGGTAAGGTGACAGGGAATCAACAATGGTTGTTGCATTACATATTGATAACTTCTAAGTGTATATTCAGGAAAACAGATATAGACATGCAAAATTGATCAAACCATTAATCATCAACTATTCCTTACAATAAAGTGACCTAAGTCAGTAGTACAACTATGTTAGATATGCTGCATATACATACATACTTACTTACATACATAGATAATTATCCCTTCCTTTTTCGTTTTAAAGTATCTGCATTTCTATAACTCTTATCCAAAATTATGTGTCCTAAGAGCGTTTCATGTTATAGTAATGGTGGTTGTGTTCAACTACTTAGAGTTCTATGTTCATGCAAAAAGCAGAGGAATGTGTGCTATGAGCCTCCTGTCCATTTACCATGTAAATTGGGACCACAGTAGACTGAATGATGAATCACAGCAGCATGGCCTTGGCAGCTAAAATACCTCAGGAGAAAAATCAGGCTTCAGAGCTGTGCAATCTAATACATTTACCCCTAGCCATACACAGACCACCGAACGCCAAAATATGACAAGTATGAACTGAGACATATCGTAAGTATAAAATAAATCCACATAACTTCAGAGTCTTAGAACGACAGCTGAGTAGGGTAGCACACACCTATATCCCAGTGCTTGGGAGGCTGAGGCAGGAGGATCACCATGAGTTTGAGGCCAGCCTGGGCTACATAAGCAAGTTCAAGACCAGCCTAAAGTACATAGCAAGACGCTGTCTCAAAACAAACAAACAAAAAGAAGTATATTTTTTAAACAAACCTAATTGTCTCTATAATTTTTATTATGATTACATGTTGGCATGATAACTTTTTATAAATTGGGTTAAATAAAATATATTTTTAATTAATTTCTCATATTTCCTTTTCTTTTCTTAAATATGGCTGCCAGAAAATTTTTAAAATATGGCTTTAGTGTGTAGTGCACACCCTAATCCTGTCCGAACACATCACTGCCGAGGGCGAGCTTTGTAAGTTCAAGCCTGGACAGTTGGATGACAGACACAAATGACTTTGCTGGCCTCTGGACTGATCATTTCAGAAAGCACTGAGAGCCAGTATTATAATAAAAACTTCCTGTAGGTGCATTTTTTCTCTTGGGCCTACTGCTCGAAGTTTCTACGAGGTGACGCATTATCTGATGCCAAGGACTTCCAGTAGTAGAAGTCCTGATAAAGCAAATGGTGCGGGGGGCAACCGCAAAGCGCCCTGTGTACATCAAACTTCTGACTCATTCATTTTGATGTCAGGGACAGTTTGATGTCTCTCTGTTTAAAAAAAAACTCCCACATAAATCAGCAGCATTGGAAAAATAGCTTCTTTCAGTCCTTGCTCCCTTATTACATGCGGTTCACGATATTCTCCCTTCTTGGGATTTCTATTTCATTTTTCATCAATTTCATATGTTTTCTCACCTGACTATACAAACAGAGAGCTTTGAGTTGTTGGTTAACTACTTCTGGTGTCTATTTATTTCATTTCTCATCACTCAAAGTGGGATTGAACTAGGGTTCACATTACCCTCATCCCTAAACCAGCAACAGTCTTAGAAAAAGGACTTCTAATTATTTTCTTCAGTTCTAGTTCTCAGGAGACAATAGTCAGAATGACTGAATGATTCCAACTAAGCCCCAGGAACCCTGTCTGTTTTCACAGCTGTTGTTGCAAAGTGAAAAGAAACCCAGAGGAACTGTGCAGAGTTCCTACAACTCAAAGTGTAGACGCAACTCATGACCTTGGTGATAATTTCCCACATCAGGAAATAATTTCCTACTGGCTAGCTTTGTTTATAAAAGGATGCAGACATAAGGACATCTGATAGTTTGGTCCTTGGACCAATCTCTTTCATTATCTGTGACCTACTAAAAATGCAAATCACTAGATCGTATCTCATAACTCTCAAATCAGAATGCCTTTGAGAGGGCCTAGAAATCTGTATTTCTGTATTGCCATTGACACATCTTAGAGTTTGAGAACCAGAGGTAAATGAGAGCAAATACATGGGAGCAAATACACAGGGGGAAGACAAAAAAAAAAAAAAAAAAGCAGACATCGAGGCAGGCATGAGCCTTTCCAGAAGATGCTATTGCCATCATGTACGAGCTGGACTCCCATCTCCCTTACCACTGGGTAAACTGTCTCATTTCAAACCTTTTCTTTTAGAAAACCTTGCACAACGCTCTAGGACATTGTCTCCCAGTTTGTCTTCACCACAGCAGCTGAAGCACTGAGCCACTGTCTATAGAAGAAACATAAGGGCTGGCTGTGTCTACAGAGAAAGAGTAACGGGTCCCTACGAAAGGAAAGGAGGAAAACAATCATGAGGAAATAGGTCCAAAAATCATGACCTTGGCAATAAAGGTTCTTAGAAACAGCAGCTGTTTTAGCTACTTTCTTGTTGCTGAGACAAAACACACAACACCCACAAGTTAAAGGAGGAAAGGTTTATTTTGGCTCACAGTTTATAGAGATTTCAGTCCACACTCGGTTGGCTTCCAGGGAGGATGACGTAGCAGAGGGGGACCACAGAGGAAAAACAGTCCATGGAAAGTGGAAAGCAGCAAGCCTTCCTTCTTTCCCTTTTTATGTCATGCAGGTTATAAGCCTATTGGTTATAGGTGCCGCATGCAGGGCGGGTCTTCCCTCTTTAGAAAATCCACCACTCACAACCAGAACTATGCTGAACCAATCAGTGCACTAATCCAGTCACACACCTAGGATCCAGTATCACATACTCATGACCCAGTCCTCCCCAAAGCCCCAGCAATGAGCACATGAGGCTTTGGGTGGGGGGGGGTCATCTTGATATAAGCCATAACAGCGCACAAGCTGAAATGTATATACACATGAATCCAAAGAGAGAGGAAAAAAGAAAATCAAAAAAAGAAATAAGCTCTAGCATAGAAAATCAACACATGACGTAAAGGGAAAAAAATGTCCATCTTCTTTGGAAGAGATCAGACCCTATTTTGAGAACTGGAGAAGGAATAGCAGTTGTGGCTGAAATTTTGAAGCCAAAAGAGATTGAATTTTGGAAGCACTGGTGCTTCTGTGGATCACTTCACTCTGAACCCTGCAAAGAAGGCAACCACACTTCCTGCCTAAGTCCTCCTTCTCTGAGTGCAACTCTGGCAATTCTGAAGATTGATAAGCCCCCAAGTCTACAGCCCACAAAGCCAGAGGCCCAGGAGACCTGACAGTATAGTTCCAGTCTATATGCCAATGCCTGAAAACCAGTAGAGGCTGTGGTTGAGTTCTAGTCCAAAGACCAGCAGGCTCCAGACGCAGGAAGAACCACTGTTTCCATTCAAATGAAATGGCACGAAAAGCCATTCATCCCATCCATGGCAGTCAGACAAGAGGAGTTCCATCTTATTCACTGAAAAGTCAGCCTTAGCTCTGTTCAAGTCTTCAAGGCACTGAGTGACGCCCAAATACACGACAAAGACAATCTGCTCTATTCAGTCCACATATTCAAGTGTTAACCTCCTTGAGAAACACCTTGGCAGACACACCCAGAATAATATTGACCGTGTATCTGAACAACACTTAGTAGAGTTGAAACATGAAAGTAATCATCACAGGGATTCTCCCCACCTGTTGCACATATACCTCATACAGACCTTTGCCAGATTTAACTGCTGCCGGGGGTTACATATATCCAATGCAATGTTCACAACATACGTGTACTGAAAAATTTCCCTTTTCCCTAGAAAAGATTCGTTTTACTGCATCAACAGCTACAGAGCTCTCAACTTAGCACTGATACAGCAGCCTCATCAGCACTGGAAAGAAGAGCATAGGCAGAGACCACCAGGCTTGTGTAAAAGCAACCTGGGGTGGAACTTATTGTGCCTGGGTGCAGGCAGACAGAGGGCAAAAGTGTCGTCTATAGGGAGCAAAGAGAAGTGAGCTTTTTGTAGGGCTTGAAAGAAGGCAAAGGACATTAGAAAGGAAGATCTTAGTAAATAGCAGTAATCAAAGTTCTCTGGATGTCACATGCCTCTGTGGGCAAAGTCCTTGAAGCAACCAGTGTGAACGGGGGATGTCTTCACACCCAGTACTTGGAAGACTCCATGTTCTATTTTATCTCTTTTACTACATCCTGTGTTTTGCAGGGGTGCTGAACTGATAACAATGCCTCTGCTGGCAGACGGCTTGGGTGCTGGGAGAGTCATGTCTGCATCCAGCCTGACAAACACCTGCCCAATAGAAGTTGCTTTTTGTAGATCTCCAGCACAAAAGTTAAACAAGGGGATCTGAACATCTCCCTTAAACCACACCTCAATTTAAACAAAAAGTGAAATGAAACCAGTGCTGCTGCTACAAAGCCTACAGTGAGATCTTTAATTTCTACAACTATTAGAGCACCTGTGACCCATTGGCAGAGGCCCAGTTGGAGAGCCTGAAGCCCCAGGTTGAAGGAACAGTATGTCCAGGGTCAGTGAGGTCACCAACAGAACCCCAGGCTTGATTGCAAGACTCAGCACACAGTTGTACTGATAGCAAATTTTATTGTAATAAAAGGATACATATCAGATTGAACAAAGGGAGAAAAAGACATGTGGCAAAGTACAAAGGAAATCTGGAGCAAGCTTCCAAGAGAGTGTAATTCCTCAGTATCACATTGTTATCTGTGAGGTGTTCCTGCCAGGGAAGCCCATACAGACTTAATATTATTAGGGGATGCACACTTAGATGACTCCTTGTTAACATGCATCTAAATTCTAAACTCCTAGAGGGAAAGCAAGTGTGCTTCACAAACCAGACATTTTTACCAACACTTTAGGCACAGTGAGAGAATCAGTTTGACAACCCTCCCCACACCCATCCCAGATTCCAGCCAAAGGCCAACCTTACAAGCCAGCCTTTCTATGAGCCACAGTCTCTAGCCTTCTCTGCTAACATTTTTCTGCATAAGCAGGTTAGATTTCCTTCACCCAGTTACTGGGCTAGGGATGCAAAAA
>PVLD010037634.1:0-10119 GCA_004027595.1 Dinomys branickii | reverse complement strand
TATCCTGAGCACATACTTTGAAGATATCAATTTGCAAAGCAGCAACTACTATTGGTTTTCTGATGCTTTGTCTATAATTCAATTTTGATCTTGCTGTTATTGTACTACTTTGTGCCTCTTTGTTAATGCTTTCCGGTTTTTTTTTTTTCTGTTGTTGAGATGATTAATTGTTTGACCAATTTCGCATATCTGTATCAGTGTTCATCAATATACACTTCGAAGATATCGATAGGTAAAGCAACAACCATTGTTGATTCCATGTCACATTGTCTGTAAATCAGTTTTGATTGTACTGTTTCTTATGCTACTTTGTGTCTGTTTGTTAATATGTTTTTGTGCTTCTACTTTTAAATTTTTTTTGAACTCCAACAGAATTAGTAGATATTGTGTGGACAGTCTGCCTCTCCATGTAACATAGATACACAGTCCCTGGTTCTCTGTTTCAACCACCACTTCTAGAGTTGTGCAGCCAAGACAGAATGAAAGCTCTAATTGCACTCTGAAATGTTTCAAGGACCTGAGTAGAGAGGACAGCAGTACCTAAGAAGACCAGTGATACAGTCCCTCACCTTCAGTTTTTCTTAGCTCCTCCACTAGGAAGCGGGCTTCCTCTTGAATACGACTCTCAATGCTCTGTTTCCCCATCCCAAAATTCCTCAGGGTCATGAGGGAGAAGCGCCGAGTCTCTTTCCATATGTTCCCATTGCTAAAAACGAATCCTAAATGAGGAAGAGGTTAAAAAAAAGGACACATAGGCGAGGAAAAAGGAACTTACATGTGGCATCTATGCACTTAGAGAGGCTCTGCCTGAGGGACTGTTCCAATCTTTGCCTCCATGCTCCTCACCCCACCACCACTGCACAGTACATAAATGTGCACACATGAAAATGCACACTTACCAAGACCTTTATTAACTTTTTCAGCTAGTGGGAAACTCCCTCTTCCAGCAAAGTCCTCCCCATGATCAATCATGGCTTCCTTCACTGCCTCATATCCATGTAGAACCACAGTGGGCTTCATGCCATAATACAGGGTGAACACAGGGCCATAGACTTTTGAGAACTGAGTGTGAGAAATCAATAAAGAGCAAAATAAATGATAAATAATAGGAAATAGGGAGATAGATACTTCTCAAATTGGAAGAGTATCAAGAGATGGAAAGGAGGAAGAGGTAGGGGAGAAAGGATTGAAAAAAGGAATTGAAATGTGTTAAGCATGTTAAGCACATGTACCAACTTCTCACAAAAATGTAAACATTATGTGCTGCAAACATGCTAATGAAAAATAAACTGCAAACATTACCAAAACAAATCACTATTTGATCTGAAAATTTTGACCACTTCAGATGGCTACTCAAATTATATATGCTATATTTTTGTTCTGCTATGTTCAACTTCAACTACTTCAGAGTTTTGTTCACAAATAAAATGATAATTATCATGGCATCTACTTATGGATTTACTATTCCACCACTTCACTATCACAGATGTATTTCTTGATATCAGACATAATTTGCTTCACAGAAACTTAATTTTCATGGGTATTCTGCACAAAATCTATAGGTCAGAGATGGCAATCCTGTGCCCAAACTGCAACCCAAGACCCACTTACTTATCACAAAGTGCCAACACTGCAGTTAAACCCAAACACTGAGGTTTTAGTTCAGGAAAAACATGTCATACAATCTGTGAAATCATTGAAGAGTGGGCTCTGCATGCCCGCTGTGGCACACATGCCACAGGTTGACCCTCAAGGCTATAGGTCATGCTATAGATAACTTGTTGAGGAACATCTCTTATCACAAAAATACTAATTACGTTTTAACTTTAGGAAAAAAATAAACAATCACAGCAAATGACTTTGAAACAATGAAGGGCTGGAACACTACAGATTTTTGCCATTTTATTATTTTTACTGTAAATTATGACAATTTAAGTGTTTCTCTTAATGCAAATGCACTACCTTATCCCACGATTGTAACAATGAGTAACCTTAAAAAGCAAGGAAAAATTAAACTTCATAGAAATTATTTGCTGTATAATAATCTCTTCTAATAATTTTATCCAGAAATACATGTAATTTAAAAATAAGGATTAATTTACTTGCCATTTACAAATCACTAGAGGAGGCTAAAACATACTTACCTTCGTTAAGGACTTAGTGATATTTTTAGTATCTATCTGCAGGATGTTTCCAATGATCGGGAAAGGAGTGGGGCCAGGAGGGAGCTTCCCTCTCTCAGAGCTCTGTCTCCAGAGAGAAAGGAGAAGCAAACAGGAGAGGCTGAGCACCAGGACCACCAAGGCATCCATTGAAGCTTCTGTTCTTACTGAGTCAAATGTGATCCCAGGCTTTTATATGCTCACTGTTAATGTACTATGCCCTTTAGTCATTTAAAGTGATGACTCACCCAGAACTAGCTGCGATCACTTTTTAGATTGCACTTTGGCCACTTGATAAAGAAAACGTGTTCTTTATTCTTGCTATCTCTGCCAAATCCTTATCATTTTCATTCTAGTTCAGTCATTTTAGATATAGGAATTATTAATTAAAAATACAAGCAATTAACTCTCATGACCCACGTGGTTCTAGATAGTCTTGGGAAAAGTGGAGAGAAGATAAAACAAGAGAAGAGACAAAGCTGAGGTCAGGTAGAGGTCCTCTCGCTCCTGATGGAGAAGAATAAACAACAATGATAGGGGTGTCCCTTTATTATTTTAACAAGCTTAGTATCACCAGACACAGGATTGCCTAGTGACTAATGACTAGAATTCGCTCAGGCAGTGTGTTTTTCTCAGGACCAAAGTATTTCTAGCCTTATCAGCTCCCTACAGTAAACTGCAGGTGGTGCCAATGCACAGCCAAGATTAAGAAACAATAAATAAAATTACTGAATTTACTTATGGTTTTATCTCATTATGTAGTTATGGCTGGCCTTGAAACCACTATGTAGGCCAGACTGGCATCAAACTGACAGTGATCCTCTTGGATCAGCCTCCTGAGTGCTGAGATAATAGGCATCTGCTACCACACCAGGCTAAAAATAACTTAATTTAAAACATTGGTTAATATTTTGGATACTCATACAAATGACTAGCTGGTATCCAAGACCATTGGAGAATCATTATATTCTAAGATTTTCATATAATATATTTAACTTATATTACTTTATCAAACACTATGTTAGCTTGTCTTGGAAAATACCAATGTTTTAAATATTTGAAAGGACCAAAACAATATAACTATCAGGATATAAAATAGCTACATTTGTTATACATTTTGAGAACCAACCTTATATCAATTAACTAACCAAATGAATATACATAACTTTTATAGTTAAACCATCTAAAACACTGAAGGAGGAAAACTAATTTTTATTTGTTAAATGAGGAAATAGGAGATTAGGGGAGAACAGCAAATGTGTCACACAGATCATGGGTGATGACACTGGATTAAAATGAGCTTTAGTGGTGCTCTTTGTAGTAAATGGTAGTTGACATCACAGTTCTCTCAAAAGTCATGTTAACAGATAAAACAAAATAAAATCCAAAACATTTACTCTGAATGCATACCTCCTTGATTTTATTCATAAGGTATCAGACTTCCCATTAAATTAATATCATTGTTTCAGCCCAAGGGCATCTGTCCTGCAAATTCTACAAAAGGAAGATACACAGATAAAGTTTTTACCCCTTCATCAATGAGGAAAATCAGTTCATCAGAACTAAGGAAAGAGCCTAACTCAGAGAACCAAAAGAGAAGGGCTTGAGAAACTTGGGTCCCTTGGCTCCTAGCCACTTCCAGATAGGTCTGCTTCTCTTGCTTTCTAGTATGCCCTTGTGAGAAATAACAGAATGAGTATTGGACCGTAATGGAACAAAATCAGTGACAGAATATCAGATATGTGCTTTGAAAGTGAATGGGAGCCTGTAAGTACATTAAAGAGACTCCCAGCTCAGAAAGACACAGTATAAAAATTTTAATGGGACATATTAAGATACATTTTGGTACAAATAGATCTGTGTGTCATTGGGTTGATATACACTACTAGATCACTAATAGTAATGCTTGTACAATGGTGTGTCTTATCAAAATCTCATTGTCCTATTTTTAAATTTGGGAGCTTAGGTATTAATAAGCTCTTTTCTTAGTGAAAATGTATTTGCTGTCAAGATCTCAGATATACAAACTTTACATCTCATGTTTTTTGAGATTCTATAAATTAACAAATAATTTTCACACTTATCATATCACTTTTGTCACTGTCCACTACCAATGACTAAAATAAAACTATTCCATCTTTGTATGAAAAGCTGGGCCTCAGAGATCCAGTGCCTTGGTCAAAGACATGTAAAGGGAGGAGAGAGGATGTGCGAAAGAACTAAGATGATTTATATGCATGTACCTACTCTGCACAATTAGTGTGAACATTATATACTATGATCATGTACTAAGAAAAACACAAATTAAGAAAAACAACAATAATAACAAAAAAACCAAAAACATGTAGACCATGTAATGTAGAGCTGAGGTTGAACCATAAGCACAGATCTCATAGGCTTACATCCAAGGAAAACACTAAGTCCAAGAACATTCAGAGTTTACCGGGCATGCAGTTTTTCAGTACACCATGATGATGCTAGCCAGGGACTTTTAAAATAAACATTGACTTAATCACTGCAGCACTCGTTAAAATGCAGTTCAGAAAATCTGATTTTATTTTAACCTTTACAACTTGCATGAACCCAAGCCCTTAATGAAGTCTTTATCAAGAAGAGCAATTTTCTGCCTGACTCACAGAGCTCTTAAATATAAAGAAACAAAACAAGACTTTGAACACAAAGAAAACATTCCTTTCTTTTTGATAAAATAAATTCGATGAATCTTCTCATATTTTATTCTCTTTAACCCTATTAATCACACTGCCTGGCCCTTTCTCTTTTTATGCAAAGTAACAGTCATAACAAATAAAATAATACTAAGCATTCAGCAAAAACAATACAAAAGAGTAAGTTTACAGCAATAAATATTTGCATAAAAATTCTAAAGATTTAAAATACCTAAGCATCGCTTCTCGGCCTTTTGGCTAAGATCAAGGGTAAAATACCTAAGCAAATGATGCCTTTAAAGGACCTACTAAAGGTACAACAAAGGAAACAATATTAATCAGATGAAACAATAACAAAGATTAAAGCAAAAATAAATGAAATGAAGATTAAAAAATATAAAGGGAAAAAATATAAAGGGAAAGAATAGTTTTTAATATTCATATATGCTGATTAATTTATAAAGTAAACAAATGAATCTGATGCTGAAAAACTAGAAGGGGGTGAGAGTACATTGAAAAAAATGAAATGTGCTATATACATGCACAGCTTTCCTACAATGAATGGAACCATTATATGCTGGAAGCATATACTAGTAAAAGTCACAACCCGCAGAGAGCCAAACCAGCTCAGCGGAGCTAAGGGAGCAGCTTTTCCTGAGGTACACCGTGCTCTGCTCGGCCCTGGGTGCCATTAGATCGCCCACGCCCTCGAGACCTTGCTGCAGAAAGCCAGACCAGCCTGGTGGAGCTACAAGAGCAGCTTTTCCGAAGTACACAGTGCTCTGCCTGGCCATGGGCACCATTAGAGTGCCTACACCCACGAGACTTTCCAGCAGAGAGACAGATCAGCTCAGCGGAGCGACAGGAGCAGCTTTTCCCGTGAGACTCTAGCCAGGTGAATAAACTCCACCAGAGTGGCAGTGCCTGTGAGACTTTCCCGAAGTTTCTCGCAGAGAGGGAGCCCAGAGTTATGGCGACAGTAGAGCAGGCTTTGCAGTGGCCGTCTGACAGGTAAGGCCCACGCCGGTGCTCTGCCTGGCAAGACAACTTTCCCCCACCATCACGCGTGGGCTCTGAGCCTGGCACCTCAGCAATCGTCTGTGGTTCCTGGGCCCATTGCTTCACAGTCAGCTAACATCTGGGGATAAGTTTGATATCCAGGTAAACTAGGGTTGCTAGAGTCATCTGTGAGCTGTCTGGGTAGTGTGTAGCTCAACACTTTTCATCTGACATCCAAAATGACAACACAGAGGAGCAAAACGCAGCCACAGAACACAACCCCACCCAGAATAAGTCCAGGAAACAATGATATAGGAGAACTAGGAAGCCACAAACCTGCGATTTCTGAAACTATCACATCTGAAGTAAAGAAACAACTCCATAAGGCCATAGAAAAGATTAAAGCAGAAATAACCTCTCAGGCGAAAAATGAAGTGAAAATAATACTGGAAGAAATGCTCAGCACATATAGAGAAGAAACAGATGAAAGAATAGAAGATAGGAAACAAATGGAAAGGCTACATGACCAATCTAGGAATGAATTAGAATGTGTGAAACAGACTCAAGGAGATTGCCAGGAATTGAAAACTTCAACTGAAAGCTTGCAAAACTACTTGAACAAAGCCAAAGAAAGAATTTCAGATCTTGAAGACAGCATGGAGCTAGCGACCGTAAAAAGAAGGATATCATAAAGTCATCAGGGATCCAGGAAAAATTAATCCAACAGCTCCAAGATGAGGCAAAATGAAATAATATCCGAGAAATAGGAACCAATGAAACAGCAGGAGGCAACACATTATATCAAAAGAATATTTGCAGAAATAATAGCAGAAAATTTCCCAAACACGGTAAGAGATACTGAAGTGTAGTTAAATGAAGCATATAGAACCCCAACAAGCCATAATTCAAATAAAGCCACACCAAGACATATAACAGTCAAGATCCTAGACATCCAGCAAAAGAACACAATATTAAAAGCAGCTAGAGAAAAGAAACGGATCACCTATAAAGGAAAGCCCATCAGAATCACAGTAGACTTCTCAACAGAAACCAGAAATCAAGAAGAGCTTGGAACGAGGTATTACAGATTCTGAAACAAAACAGCTTCCAACCCAGACTGATGTATCCTGCAAAACTATCCTTCAAATTCAATGGAGAAATAAAATATTTTCATGACAAAGAACAACTGAAGAACTTCATGAGTGCCAAACCAACATTACAAAAAATACTGAAAGATATTCTAGACAGAGAAAAAAGAGACCACAATCTCAAGAACAACAATAGAAAAGAAACTTTAAGCAGAATAAGCAAGTAAACAGATAGCAAAAATAGAAAAGCAACAGCAAGTAAAGAGCATGACAAGAATAAGCCAACATATAACAGTTATAACCATTAATGTAAATGGCCTCAATTCATCAGTCAAAAGAAACAGACTGGCAGAGTGGATTAAGAAACAAAATCCAACAATATGCTGTATACAGGAAACACATTTTACTCAAAACGAAATTCACAGACTGAAAGTTAAAGGATGGAAAACAATTCTCCATGCAACAGGTTCCCAGAAAAAAGCAGGAGTAGCTATTATGTTTGCAGATAATGTAAACTTCAATCCAAAAACAATCAAAAGAGATAAAGAAGGCTACTACATACTAGTTAGGGGAAAGCTGCAAGAGGAAGAGATAACAATCCTAAACATTTATGCACCAAATACCTTAGCACCAAACTTTGTAAGTCAAATCTTAACAGACATGAAGAACCAAATAATTAATAACACTATTGTAATAGGGGACTTAATTACCCCTTTGATGCAAAGAGACAGGTCAACTGGACAAATACTCTGCAAAGAAATAACACACTTGAACCAAAGGTGCAAGCAAATGGACTTAGTAGATGTATACAGAGTGTTCCACCCCACATCAGAATATACATTTTTCTCAGCTGCACATGGGTCTTTCTCTAAAATTGACCACATTCTAGCCCATAGAGCATATCTCCCTAAATGCAAAAGAATTGAAATTATCCCATGCATATTATCTGATCACAGTGCAATGAGATTGGAAATTAATGACAAAGGGAACTCCAAAAACCTCATAAACAGTTGGAAATTAGACAACAACCTCCTGAATAACCAATGGGTCACACAAGAAATTAAAGAAGAAATTAAAAATACCTACAAAGAAATGAAAATGCAAATACAACCTACTGGAATCTGTGGGATGCAATGAAAGCAGTCCTCAGAGGGAAATTTATAGCAATGAACTCACATATAAAGAAAACAGAAAGAGAGCAAATAAATAGCCTAATGCTACACCTCAAACTTTCAGTAAAAGAAGAACAAGTGAGCTCTCCGGGCAAGATGGCGGGGAGCGAGGCTGGAGTGACTCTGGGGCAGCTGCACCATTCTGGTCAGGATCTCGCCACCTTGGATGTTACCAAGTTGACACCATTTTCGCATGAAGTTATCAGCAGACAAGCCACAGTTACTATAGGCACCATTGGTCATATAGCTGATGGGAAATCCACAGTTGTAAAAGCCATTTCTGGAGTTCACACTGTTAGGTTCAAAAATGAACTAGAAAGAAACATTACAATCAAGCTTGGATACGCTAAGATTTATAAACTTGATGACCCAAGTTGTCCTCGACCAGAATGCTATAGGTCATGTGGAAGTGGGACCCCTGATGAGTTTCCTACAGACATTCCAGGGACCAAAGGCAACTTCAAATTAGTCAGACATGTTTCCTTTGTTGACTGTCCTGGCCATGACATTTTGATGGCAACTATGCTGAATGGTGCAGCAGTCATGGATGCAGCTCTCTTGTTTATAGCTGGTAATGAATCTTGCCCTCAGCCTCAGACTTCTGAATACCTGGCTGCAATAGAAATCATGAAACTGAAGCATATTTTGATCCTACAGAATAAAATTGATGTAGTAAAAGAAAGTCAGGCTAAAGAACAATATGAACAGATCCTTGCGTATGTATAAGGTACAGTAGCAGAAGGTGCTCCCATCATTCTAATTTCTGCCTAGCTGAAATACAATATTGAAGTTGTCTGTGAGTACATTGTAAAGAAAATACCGGTACCTCCTAGAGACTTGACTTCAGAACCTCGGCTTATTGTTATTAGGTAATTTGATGTGAACAAACCTGGTTGTGAAGTTGATGACCTTAAGGGAGGTGTGGCTGGTGGTAGTATCCTAAAGGGAGTACTGAAGGTGGGCCAGGAAATAGAAGTCAGACCTGGTATTGTTTCCAAATATAGTGAAGGAAAACTCATGTGTAAACCAATGTTTTCCAAAATTGTATCACTTTTTGCGGAACATAACGACCTTTAGTATGCTGTTCCTGGGGGTCTTATTGGAGTTGGCACAAAAATCGACCCCACCTTGTGCCGAGCTGACAGAATGGTGGGGCAGGTCCTTGGTGCAGTTGGAGCTTTACCTGAGATATTCACAGAACTAGAAATTTCCTATTTCCTACTTAGACGGCTTCTAGGTGTATGCACTGAAGGTGACAAGAAAGCAGCAAAGGTCCAGAAGCTGTCCAAGAATGAAGTACTTATGCTCAACATAGGCTCCCTGTCAACAGGAGGGAGAGGTAGTGCTGTCAAGGCTGATTTGGGCAAGATCGTTTTGACTAATCCCGTGTGCACAGAAGTAGGAGAAAAAATTGCGCTTAGCCGGAGAGTTGAGAAGCACTGGCGTTTAATTGGTTGGGGTCAGAGAAGAAGAGGAGTGACCATCAAGCCAACCATAGATGATGCCTGAAGAGTCTCAGTTCAATAATACATCTGGATGGAGCTGGAATTTTCTGAACAACCTAGGAGTATATTTTCAAATATATTCCCTATATTTTAATACTAGGGAATTAATTTCACAGCTCATTACCTTAGTAGGTAGCTGTAAGGTTATTCTCATTTTTGGGTGATGAAAATCTAACCTCTAATACTAATATGAGGTCTACAATAAATGTAAAAGTTGGTGTTAATGTTGGATTGAATCTACATTTTAGTAAAAGTTAAGCATTTCCAAATCAGCTCTAATTTATACACTGATACAGGTTTGAAATGAAATTGCTACAACCAGCCTTCTCTGTAGCATACATGCCACTGAACCTACCTGAAATAAAATTTTTCTTCTGCTTAAAAAAAAAAAAAAAAAACAGGGCTGGGGATATAGCTCAGTGTAATAAGTGCCTGCCTGGAAAGCACAAGGTCCTGAGTTCAATCCCCAGTACCGCAAAAAAAAAAAAAAAAAAAAAAAGAACAAAAACTAGCGAAACCAAAAACCC
>PVLD010037633.1:0-10119 GCA_004027595.1 Dinomys branickii | reverse complement strand
CTCTCTCTCTCTCTCTCTCTCATTGTTTTATTTTTGCGACAGGATTTCACTATGTAGTCCAGGTAAGACTTGAACTCATCACACAGCCCTAGCTGGCCTTGAACTTTCAATCCTCCTGCCTCAGCCATCCAAGCGCCATTATCACAGATATGTGCCACTGTGCCTGGCCCCCAAGTCATCTTTTTTCTTTAATTCCTTCTTTTTTAATAAAAATTTATAAAATCCACACTCTATGAGGAAAACAAGACAACTGTTCACTCCCCTGACCCCCTGCTGGCACCTGGAGGCCCCCAAGCCCCAGTGTGGACAAAGAGAAGAATCCGCTTTTCTCCTTTTTCTAGGCTTTGGTTATCTCTGTGAATCTGCACACACACTGGCCCACATGCCCACCTCTACTCTCTGCATAAAGCCAGAAACAAAAACAAAGATCAGAGAAGATCTGAGAACAGTAAGTTTCACATGTGCACAAGGAGGGGAAACATTATGTGCTGCAAACATGTATGAATAAAAACTAAAAATTGAAAGAAAAAAGGGAATAAGTGCCAGGTATTTAGGAGAGCTAAATGGGCACTGGGATAGCACAGCTTCTCCTTGAGTAGTGCGTCAAGGATGCCCTTGCAGTTTGAACTGTCACTTTAAAACTAAAATCCTTAGGTGGGTGTGGTGGTGGTACCCACTGGCCACCCCAGCACTCTGAGAGGCTGAGGCAGGAGAATTGCATGCAAGTTTGAGCCCAGCCTGGACAACTTAGCAACTTAATGAGATCCTACCTCCAAATAAAAAATAAAATAATAAAATAAAAAGGGCTGGAGATGTAGCTAAGTGTGGAAGCCCGGTGTTCAATCCCCCATGCTGTGCACTTAAAACAGGCTGGAGACATAGCTCAGTGGTTAGCTCTTGTCTAGCACTGGGTTCCATCGCCAGCAGTGTGAAAAAAGAAAAAAGGAAAAAGTATTGTGGTTTTGTGTGTGTGTGTGTGTGTGTGTGTGTGTGTGTGTGAGTGTTTACCATGGTACAAATAAATAAGCAAGCCATCTCACAAGGAAATTCTAAGATCCACCATCACCAAATACAGGAGCTCTTAGGTGCTATCATGGCCAGGAACAACTGTCTCCTGCCACATCTTTCTCTGTAAACTGTGTCCAAGGAGATAAAGAGGCTCTCAAATGCAGGAAGCCAGGGTCTGTGGGAAGAATTTGGGTAAAGAGTTCATTTTCCTGGATTGAAGTGCCAGCTAGCAAGCAACAAGCAAATGCACATGGAATTCATCCTGTGGCTGCTTGAAATGACAGGCCTCTCTTGCCTGCAAAATACGACCATGCATCTATAAAGTGCTTCAAGAAAGACATTACCTCGCGGAAGTGTTGAAAGCTATAAAATTGAGTAGCTGAAGTTCAACGCCACTTACCTCGTTTTTAGAGATGTGCATTAAAGCCCATGGCTTTGAGACTATTATGGACTGAATTACATCTCCCCAAAATTGGTAACTTGAAGTCCTAAGCTCCAGTATCCTGAAACATGACTACATTTGGAGATAAGGCATTTGCAGAGGTAATTAAATGAAAATAAGGTCATTAGGGCACACTCTAATCCGGTATGACTGGTGTAAAAATAAAAGAGGGAGCTTTGCACACAGACAGATGGAGGAGGAGGAGCATGTGCAGACACAGGGAACAGCCAGCCACCAACGAGCCCAGAGAGAGGAGTCTGGAGAAATCAACCTGCCGACACCTCGCTCTCAGGCTTCTAACCTCAATAACCAGAAATATAGCTGGACGTGATGGTGCACGCCTGCAATCCCAGCACTCTGGGAGGCTGAGCCAGGAGGGCAGAGGGGGAGGAGGGGGAAAGGGGGAGGCGAGGATGGGGAGGAGCGAGAGGGGGAGAAGGGGGAGGGAAGGGGGAGGGAGAGGCAGAAATACATTTCTTTCACTGAAGCCACCAGGCCTGACTCTACTGTTGCAGCACTAATAAACTAATTTGAGGGCAAAACCTTCAATGCACAAAGCTTAATAAACAGATCTATTCCACCAGGAAGGAAAACAACATAACCAAACCTATTTAAGTGGGCAGAAAGGAATTGCTTGGCAAGGGTCAGGAATTTTAGAAATATTGGAAAGTTTTGGAGAAAAAATGGAATCATCTCTTACCTTTCCAGTACAGGAAATAAGGATTTCAAATACACCAGCAAGTCCACTCCCGCTCTGACCTCTCCCAGTGTGGTTCCCGCTCCTTGGGACACTTTCAGGCAGGTCTGTGTGTCCAGTCCTTGGCATGCAGGTCACCTCCTATGGACCCTCGCAGGCCACACTATTCCTCTGGTCACTGCAGATAGCTTGGCTCTGGGTCTTTTGTCCTCCACACCCCTTATCACTATCTGCAGTACCGTATTCATGAGTTCAGCTTCTTCTGTCTCCATGGGAGCAAGCATCTTGCCAGGATGGTCTGTGGCCATAGGCCCAGCATCTACGCAGGCAGCTCATGGTCGGAAGGTGCTCAGTAAGTACTGCTTTAATGAATGCATGAGGCCAGTGTTTCTCTGTAGTCCTACACCATCCTACCCATGTGCAGCTATTTACATTCAAATCAGTGTGGTCATGCCCACCATGTTAGAGGCTGAGGCAGGAGGATCACAAATTTGAGCCCAACCTGGGCAACTTAGTGACTTAGTGAGACCCTGTCTCAAAAATAAAAAATTCAAAAAAGGGCTGAGGTTGCAGTTCAGTGCAAAGGCTCTGATTCAATCTCCAGTACCACAATAGTGTGAGGAAAAGAGAAAATTAAAATTAAATGGGATTAAAATCCCAGTTTTGAGTGGTATAGGTTGGATCCTTGTGCTCCCCTAAAGTACACATGTCAAACTCTAACCCCCACTGCAATGATATTTTGAGCTGGGATGTGTTAGTCAGCTTTCCATTACTATGATAAAATACCTGAGATAATCAGTTAAAAAGAAGAAAGATTTACTTTGGCTCCTGACTGCATAAGTTTCCATCCTTTGTTACTTGGTCCCATTGCCTTGGGCCTGTGGTGAGGCTGCCCAACCTGGCAGGGAGCACAAGGCGAAGCAAAACTGCTCACTTCCTGGTCACCAAGAAGGAAATAGAGAAGAAGAGAAGCCTGGAGTCTTAATATACTCTTCCAGACCACACCCACAATGGCCTATGACCTCCCACTAGGCCCCGTCTCTTAAAGGTCCCACCACCTTCTTCTGCAAGTCAGAAAGAATCACCCTGTCCAGGCTCTGGGTTGTGGACACCTTGACCTTGGACTTCCTGTCCTCCAGAACCACGTGTGCTGTCTCAGCCCCCAGTCCTTGGTCATTTGTCATAGCAGCCTGGACTGGCAAAGACACCAGTCACACTGGCATACTTTGAGCCCTTGAGAAAACCTGGGCCCCCTGTGCTCCAGGAGCCAGCCAAGGGACAGCACAGTCACAGGACAGTTTCATCACTGCAGAAAGATCTTTGGGGCAGCGCTGCTCTTGGGATCCAAATGTGGGGATCAGGGCAACACGAGTCTCTCAGAGCCAGTGAGAAAGACAGAAGTGGTGCAGTCCATGAGCAACAGCAGGGAAGGTCCCAGTCCCTCCTCACTGAGCACTCATTGTGTGCCAAGAATGCAGTCAGATGTGCTAGAAACATCACTGTCGTGACATAGTAAACAT
The DNA here is from genome assembly GCA_004027595.1 of Dinomys branickii. Classification (NCBI taxonomy): domain Eukaryota; kingdom Metazoa; phylum Chordata; class Mammalia; order Rodentia; family Dinomyidae; genus Dinomys; species Dinomys branickii. The sequence goes on along the minus strand of PVLD010037633.1, from coordinate 6,452 downwards.
TGTCACTTTCCACCAGCTCTGCGTGGGAGACACAGACACTGCTGGTGGGCACACCTGTAATCCCAGCAATGGGGAGGCTGAGGCAGGAGGATCACCACAAGTTTAAGGCCAGCCTGGGTTATATAGCGAAACCCTATCTCAAAAATAAATAAATAAATAAATAAAAAAGCAAAGAAATGTGAGCGGTCAGCACTGATCCTCCTAGCAAGTGGCGGGAGAAGAGACAGCTCCTGGGTCAGCAGCCAGCAAGAGCCGGCAAGAATGTATAAGAGAACCGGTCCAGCTCCCAAGACCCAGTGGGGATCCAGAGCACCAGGCAGTAAACTGAGGCAGGAGCTGCACCACAGGACTCAGGATACTGGACAAGGGAAGGGGCACCCTCACACAGCTGGGCCACAGGGCCAGCACTGTGAGACCAGCTGCCAGAAGCACTGAGGCTCTACCCCCACCAGGGTGGCCCTGGCACCCCCAGGGGAGACCCTGGTGACCCTGACTATGAAAGGCTGAGGAGCAGTAGGATAACAGAATGGCCAGGGTGACAGGCTCTGGGGACCCTTGGGTAGCAATGCCTGGCCCTGCTTGAGCCACAGGGCCACTCCTGGCCACCTGCCAGGCCTCGTGGTGGGTGTGTGACAGGCCTGGTGTGGCGCCCTCCTGAGGGAGAACAAGGGGTGCACCTGGCTTCCATGAGCACCTGGATCCCTGTGGCAGACCCACCCTGCTCTGGACAGGAAGCCCCCAGCCTCGGTGGCAAGGGACTCTGGGTTGTCACCCAAAACGCACTGGGCTGCAGGGGGGAAGCACAGAATGACTCTCCAAGGGCATACATACGGCCTGCAGAGGTGTCAGCAACCTGTTATCACAGCTGCAGACTGGGCTCTAGCCTGGGAACTTTGGCTTCCGCAGGAGTGAAGGTGGGGGTGTAATGCAGGCGGGGGTGGGGGTGCGTGCCACGGCCCTTTGGGACTGCACCTCACCTGTTCCAGGGCCCGGGAAGCCATGCATAGAGGGAGAGGCCCTTTATGTGCCAGACAGATGCTGTCAGGGGACCGCAGATCTGTTTGAGGTCACATGTCTGTTTTTAGAAGCTGAACATCACAACAGCAGGAACGAGTGGCCCGATCTGGGGGAGGGGCCCAGGTAAAGCACAGGCAGATCCGCCTCTTCCCAGGCCCACTCCCCTGCCACTGCTCAGCTCCAGGGGGAACCTTGGTCCTCTCAGCAGGGTTGGGGCCCTGAGCTGCTCTTGCTGTGTGAATGATGAAATAGGAACCCAGACTTCCGGGTTAGGCTGCAGGTGCCATTCCAGGGTTGGGCCTGACATCTGTGCAGTGGCATGCACGGCTGTCACCTGAGGGTTTCTCTCCAGCCCTCCAGCCCTCCCAGAGACTAGGGCAGCCCAGGAGCAAGTGGCAGGAATCAAGAGCACCCAGAGGCCACCTTAGCCCTTGACCGTGACAACTGGCCTATAAACACCCGAGCAACACACAGGTGGGTCGATTTGCGGACTCTGCAGTCTGTACCATCTGCACCGGAAGTCCCCAGCAGCTTAATTCCAAGCAGCAGCTGGCCAGGTGACAGCCCTTTTACTGACTGCCTTGCTGTGCTTGTCCGTCTCCTCCATTCCTCCCTGGGCATCCAGAATGCTCTGAACCTGAGTCCTGGGAGGGACTCCAAAGTAGGCAGAGGGAAAGAAGATGAAGCTGAGGACAGGGGCGCTCCCCACCTGGGTTGAGGTGATGCAGGGTGGGGAAAGTCCGGGCTCTCCGGTGGGGCCTTATGGTTTGGACCTGAAGTGTCCCCCAAAAGGCTCACATGTTCAGAGGTGGGGCTTCTGGAACATGATTGGGTCATGAGATTAGATGGATTCGTAAGCTGGTGGCATTACCGGGGGTCTTCAGGGCGTACCCTGGGGGACTATACCTGGTCCCTGCCCTTTCCTCTCTGGTTATCTTCTCTGTTTCCTGGTTGCCCTGAGGTGAGGAGCTTCCCTCCATCAGGCCCTTCCGCCATGATGCTTCTGAATCATCACAGGGGTAAAGCCATGGGGCCAGCTGACCATGGACTGAGCCCCCTGAAACCATGAGCCAGAGTAAACCTCTTTGTAATCCCCAGGTATTCTGTCCCAGTGAGGAGAAGCTGAGCCACCAGGATGGGAGGGGGCCCACAGCCCAGCAGCAGCCTCCAAGGGCAAAGCTGGTAGGGTTCTTCCTTGGGTAGCCTACCCAGCTAAGAGCAGGACCTGAAGATACGGAATCAGGGAAAAGGTCTGGCCAGACCTGGGTACCTGCACCACGGTTCAGTGCAGAGCTGCAGCCACAGTGTTCCTCAGTGCTAGAGCAAAAGCCCAGAAAGGTCAACTCTGTACCCACAGTGGGTCAGAGAAGCTGGCGCTGGGCAGGGATGGGTCCTGCAGGACTCACCTTCAGGAGCCCACCTGCAATGGCCCGGGTTGGTGGATTCTAGGTAGAGGGTCTCCCCTGGACAAGGAGAAGTGTGACAAGACCTGCACCCAAAGCCCCTCCTCCGGGTAGCAGCTGAGCCCAGAACTCCTCACTACCACCATCCATATTTATATTAGTTGCCACCTGCCTACTAGAGAGCTGGAGGGTCCAGTAGCTGCTCAGCCCAAGCATGTGGAAGCTGCAGAACAAGAGGGAGCAAGGACACAGCACCAGTCCAAGGTCAAAGGCCTGGAAGCCCCCTGGGGGAGTCACCAGTTTCGCTGTTACAAGGCTGACGCAACTGGTCACCTGAAGAGGGATGTCCAGAGGTGACAGCAGCAAAGGGCAGACCCACTCAGGAGGACGAGGACTCTTTAAAAACATAGAGACTTCCTTCTTCCTTCCCTTTTCATTCCATTGTCTTGGTTGCTTTTCTCTCATTGCTGAGACAAAACACCCAACGCCCAAAATTAAGGAAGGAAAGGGGTATGTAGCTTGCAGTGTGTGGAGGTTTCAGCTGGCTCCAAGGCAGGATGGCAGGGCACAGGGGCAACAGCTCATGGCAGCAGAAGGCAGCAAAAGCAACAAGAGCAGAAAAGGGGAGAAACAAGCCTTTTTTCCCTCCTTACATTGCGTATCTGCCATGCACCAATGCCCACACCATCTCGGCCGGCTGAGGATGTTCACAAAGCAAAGACCCTGGCTCCCTGCCGAATCACTTTAAAGTTTAAGGTTGAACCTTTAAACTTCTCAAGTTGACACCATGAACAACATCCTCGAGCAGGAAGGGCTTGCTCTTTGCACCCAAGGATGCATAACTGCTGAGTTACTTAGTTAAGCTTCTAGAAGGTACACAAGGTATCCACCACACACCCCCCAGGATCCAAGCCTATTGGTTGGTGCCACCCAGCTGGGCTATAAATGATTCATTCTCAGATACACCCAGAACTGGGCTTTACCAATCTGCCTGGCTTTCTTAATCCATTGCAGTTGCCCCAGCATGATGAATGGTGGCGTCACCCAGCACCACAAGCTTGGGTTCTGAGCGTGTCTCCACCGGACCTTGTGCTCCATCCCCACTGCCACTGCCCTGGCCCCAGCCACCTCCATGCTCTGAACTGCTGTGCCTCCCAGACTGGACCCCCACCTTCATCCTTGCTCCTCTCCTGTGTCACCTGCTCCGTAAACCAGCCTGGGGTTCTGCCCATGCATCAAGTCTTCTGTTGGTGTAAAGCCTTCTGGTGGCTTCCAGTATGCAGCCCTCTCTGGTTGTCATGCACCATCTCACCTGGGGACCTTTATCAACCCTGTTCCCTCTGCCTGGAGGAGGTCTCCCAGCCCCTCCTGCCCCTGTTCCTACTGACATCCCGCCACCCTGCAGAGCTCAGCTCTGAGTCACTCCTGGAGAGACACGGTGCATGGACCCCACTCCAATGGCCACTGTGGACCAGAGACCTCCTCACCAACAAGAAGGCACCAGGATACAGTACATAAGAGAACAAAAAAGAGAAGTTGGGGAGAGATGGTGGGACCCCAACATATGCCTAGTAGAGCTTCCAGAAAGAGAAAGGAGGACATGACATAGAAGCTATACGTGGTAGGAAAATCAAGCTTTTCAAGAACTGCAGAGTTATAAGTCCTCTGCTCCAAAATGTACTCCATAAGCTGGGCATGGTGTCGCACACCTGTAATCTCAGCACTCGGGAGGCTAAGGCAGGAGGATTGTTGCAAGTTTGAGACCAGCCTGGGCTATAAAGTGAGCTCAAGGCCAGCCTGAACTGCATAGTGAGACCCTGTCTCAAAAAGACAAAAAATTATATATATATATATATATATATATATATATACACACACACACACATTCCATGAGAACACAGCGTAGATTATTTATATAATTATTAATATATAAGCCTCTACCATTACTAAACCACATAAAATTAAGGACAAAGAAGAAACCTTAGGCCTGGGGACAGAGCTGAGCATAGAACACTTGCATGGGATCATGCGGGCCTGGGTTGAATCCCTAACACGAAAATAAAAAAAGAAATTCTAAAAAGTTATTGAAAATTAAACATGTCACCAACAATGAGATACAGCGTTAAGTCATCCAAACCAGCAAAGGTCGGATATAGGTCCAGACGTGTGTGGAACACACATAGACAATGGAAGACAGAAAAGTGAAAAAGGAAGAAAGAAAATAAGGTAAATAAAAGGCATATAATGAGATGCATGTAAGTTCAAATGTGTTTTAAATCACAGTATATAACATGTGAACAGCACAACTGATAAATATTATCATATACAGGATGTTCCACCCAACAAGTGAACGGTTCTATTCATTCCCAGATGCTGTTCAATCCCCAGTACTGCCCAAAATTTAAATTCAATTAAAATTTATCACAGAGGCTATGGTTGGTCCCCAATTCCCATTTCTTCCCTAAAATCTTTAGGAGTCATCCTAGAATCTTTAGGTGGTACACAGCCACCCAGCAACTGTTGCAGTCAAATGTGACATACACAAGTGAACACCCTACTGCTTGCAATCTCTGCCTTTAAAATGCCAGATGTGGTGGCACACACCTGCAATCCCAGCACTTGGGAGGCTGAGGCAGGAGGATCACCAAGAGTTGGAGGCTATCCTGGGCTACACAGTGAGTTCAAATCCAGCCTGAAATGTATAGCGAGACCCTGAGTCAAAAAAAAAAGGAAAAAGGAAAAAGAAGGAAGGAAAATAAGAAAGAAAAAGAGAAAGAAAGGAAAGAAAGAGCTGGGCATGGTGGCACACGCCTGTAATCCCAGTACTCAGGAGGCTGAGGCAGGAGGACCATTGTGAGTTTGACACCAGCCTGGGCTACAAAGTGAGCTCAAGGCCGGCCTGAACTGCAGAGCGAGACCCTGTCTCAAAAAGAAAAGAAAAAGAAAGCAGAAAGGAAGGGAGAGAAGAGGAGAAGAGAGGGGAGGGGAGGGGAGGGGAGAAAGGACTAGAGAAAGGGAGGAGCGAGAGCAATACCCCACATACGTATGTGCTGGCGGGAAAGCAAACCAGTACAGCCACTATGGAAATCAGTACGGAGATTGCTGAAAAAACTAAAAATAAGAATTCCATTTGATGCAGCTACACCTCTTCTTCCCCAAAGAGTTAAAGACCTCATATCACAGCAACCCATGCACACCCATGCTTACAGCAGCACGGCCCACAACAGCCAACCCTGGAGGCAGCCTATCTGTCCTCCCACAGGAGAACGAATACAGATAATGTGGTATTTACACGGAATGGAGTACTACCCTGCCATAAAGAAGTGTCATGAGTAGGAAAACGGATACGCCTTGAGACCACAGAGCCATGTGAGATGAGGCGGACACAGAATGGACACCGCATGATTCTTTTACATGAGATACCAAAGTAAAAATAATTTAAAGAACAAAATAAAAGGCAGATGATAAAAAACAGGAATGTAGAGCTGGGGACACAGCTCAGAGGCACAGCACCTGCCTGACAAGCACGAGGTCCTGAGTTCGATTTCTGACACCATTGAAAAAAAAACCGGAATGTAGCTCTTTTGCAGATGGAAGGGGACCCAAGGTAGAGAGAGGGGAGCAAGGGGAGGAGAACTGGACGAAAAAGGACCAAGATGTGACCCATCTGTGCACACTCCCCAGGGTGAATGTATTTACTGTGTGTTGCAAACATGTACTAAGAAAACATCTTTTTTAAATGACTGTCTAAAATAAAAATAAAATAAAATGACTGTCTGCATCGCCCTTCCCTTCCTCTCTCCCCAGCGGCTGGAATGCAGGGGAAGAGCAGATCTCATTGATGACAGCAGAAAGACAGAAAGGACCCGGGCCCCAGTGACCTCAACAGAGTGCAGCGGTTTCTAGGAGACGGGGCCAGCTTCTGAGGGCTGCGTGGAAAAAGACCTGCCTGAATACCGGGACAATATAGATTTAGAGTCTCACTTCCGGAAACCTAAAAGTCTAAATCCAAGGTGTCCACAGGGCTGGTTT
>PVLD010037632.1:0-10119 GCA_004027595.1 Dinomys branickii | reverse complement strand
CAAACCCAAGCAGCAAGCTAGTTACATCGCATGAATTCCAAGGTGCAGATGCACAGGACAAGCTCACCTATTCCACGGAAGGCCAAGGCTCTGGGCTCAGCTCACAAGTCCCTCCAGACACCTCCACTGCCTTCTCCCCTTTGCTTTTCTCTTCCTGTAAGGTGGCACCATGTTGGAGAGTGCTAGCAAGAGGCTGCCAAGTGGCTGCCCAGGGGAAGGAGAGATGGCAATGTAACCTCCCACGGCAGTTATTGTCAATTTCTATGGTGCTGGACCCAAACTCAAGAAGGAGAAATCATACAATTGTTCAACAACAAACACTTGGGAGAGCTGAGGACCTTTACATGGCTTCCAGTGTTGGTCACTGAGGCAGTGCACCTTGTTATAATGCATGGGCCTGGGAATTTGTCCCAGGAGGGCAGATTCAGGGAAGCTGAGGACTATGACTCTGCAGAACATTTCCAGGATGCAGTCTGTTCACTTCGCTGGGGTCCACATGCTTGGTTTGGGGCTGCTCCTGACATGTCCTCTAGCGGAACCTCCCAGGGGAGTCTTGTCTGAGAGGTAGGTTCAACAGCGTCTCCTCCCCACATGATGGGTGACTCTTCCCTTGGGCCTCCTCTCTCAGCGCAGCTGGCAGGGCAGACAGGCACACTGTGAAGGGGAAGCAAGCAAGAGTGGCTTATGAGGGTCACTGGGAAGAGAGTGGGCAGAAAGCACAAAGGACAGCAGGGAGGTGTGGAGGAGACAAAATAATGTGGGCCAGTGTAAAAGCACTGAATGAACTAAGGTAACTAGAGGAATGTGAGTTTCTTACTGAGGACACTTTCCCAGGCAGATGATGAAAGGTTCAGTCAGGGCTTAGTATTAAAACTCTGGGAGCTTCCTTTGTGCTGCCCCACATGGTAGGACGTGCACCAGGGAGCAAAGGTGTATTTGAAGCACAAAGATGCTGTATGCTTGGGAGGGACACAGGTGAGAACAGAGTGATGTCACCTCTGCAGAGCTCTGCCCCCGGACCTTAGCTTTGGCAGCTCTGGCCCCTCCTGTGTGTCTCCTTTCTTGCTGAAAACTAAGGAGCCCACGTTGTACATCTGGGCTTTCTTCAGAGGAAGTGAGAGGCTCCCGCCTCAGTGCATATCTGGTGTCAGAAGATCCTGTCCAGAAAGGGCAACCCCAGTGAGTTTTGAGAGGCCACTTTTTACTTTTGCTCCAGCAAAAGTATTTGAACCCCTTGCCAAAGAACAGATAGCTGTGCTGCCTGGAGTTATTTCTGTATCTTGTATTCTATTCTGGTGATTGACAAGTCTGTTTTTTTCCCTGTGTCATGCTGTTTTTCTCACTGTAGCTTGGTAGGATATAACTTGAAGTCTGGGATTGTGGCGCCCCCTGCCTTCCTCCTGTTGCCCAAGCTGCCTTTGCTGTTCCAAGTCTCTTCTGGTCCCATAGGAATTTTAGACTGTTTTCTGTTGTTCTTTGAGAAACGTTATTGGTATTTTCATTGGGATTGCCTTAAGTCCGTATAACGATTTTGAAAGTATAACCATTTTGTGTATATTGATTCTCCCTATGCAGGAACAGGGCATGCGATGCCTTGGCATTTTGTCATACCTTCTGCAATCACCTTTCTCAGACAGTTGTGGAATTCTTTGTAGAAATTTTTCTTTCCCTTGGTTAGGTTAATTCTGAAGAACTGAATTTCTGTTACCTTATTTTGAATGTTATTTTTGTTTAACTTCTTTTTCTGTAAGATCGTTATTGGTGGAGAGAAACACTATTAGATTTTTTGCATTCACTTTATTACCTGCTAAGCTACTGAATTCGCTCATTGATTCTAAGCATCTTTTAGTGTAGTTTTGGAGTCTTGTATATAGAGAATCATATGATCTGGCGATAATGATTAAGTATCTTTTCCTTTCCTGTACAAATCCCATTCATTTCTTTTTCTTGCCTGAATATTTTGGCTTATCTTTTCAGAACTATATTGAACAAGAGTAGTTACAGTGGGTATTTTGGTCTTGTGCCTGAGTTCAGGAACAAGGTAACTTCTCCTCATTTATTATAATATGGGTTGTTGCTTTGTCATAGCTGCCTTTCATCAGATTGAGGTGACTCCTCTATGTCTGTTTTCTTTAGAGCTTTTAACATGAATGTGTGTTGGATGTTTTCAAATGATCTTTCTGTGTTTGTTTCTATGTTCATGCAATGTTTGTTCTAGCCTCTGTTTACATGATGTATTATACTTATGGAATGGCACACAGTGAATGATCTCTGCATTCTGGAAAGACATGTCCTACTTGATCGTGGTGTAAAAGTTTTGCTGATTTCCTACATTCTGTTTGCCACTACCTCACTGCGCACATCTAATTCTGTGTTCTCTAAAGATTTTGGCCTGTATTTCTCTTTTTGGGTTGTGTCCGTTTCTAGCTTTGGAATCAGAATAATGCTTACTTCCAAGAATGACTTCAGGACTCATGCTTCCCTTTCAGTTTCAGGAAGCAGTTGAAGAATACTGGCCTATCTTGTACAAAGTTCTTGTAGATTTTAGTAGTGAACCTGTTGGAGCCTGGTCTCCTCGTTGTTAGCTTTTAGTATTGCTTCTTCAATTTGATGGACAGATATTGTAATATTCAAAATGATTATAGCTTCTTGGTTTAGCCGTGGTAGTTCACATGTATGGCAATTCATACATTGCTTCTAAATGTTAGACTTAATTTGAGTACAGTTACTTGAACTAGTTAGCAATGATTTCTGGGATTTTTTAGAATCTATTTTAATTACATGGTTTTCATGTCTAATTGCATGCATTTGGGTATTTATGTCCATTTTGTTAGATTGCATAGAGTTTTGTCAATGTGCTTATCCCTTTTAAGAGTTAGCTCTGAAAATAGAAAGAATCAGCTCTTAAATTGGTTGGTTTCTTGCATTTCTTAGAGTCAATTTCACAATTTCTGCTCTAGTTTTTGTAATTTCTTTCCTCCTATTAGCTTTCAATATGTATTCTCATTTTGCTAGCATCTTGATGTGCATGTTCAGTTTTCTTTTTCTTTTTTGAGCTTGTTCTGTTTCCTGATGTGGGCATTTATTGCTATAAACTTTCCTCTTAGGAATACTGCCAGTGTGTCTCATAAGTTATGATACTTTTATCAACATTATGACTTAATTCTAGATTTCTGCACTGTGGTGATAAACTTGTATCCACATTATCACTTGATTCTAGATTTCTATAGTGTTCCAACAAACAACAGAATACATTTTGTGATTATTCATCCCATGAGAATTTCTGAAAAATACTGTAGGTAGCACTGAAGCCATGCTTAAGTAAATGCAAAACAATGGAAATTATTCCATGTGTACAATCATGAAATATTGCAATGATACTAGAAATCAATGGTAAAGGTAACCACAGAAACTTTGCTAACATATGGAAAGTAAACAGTACTCTCTAGAATAATCAGTGGGTTGCAGAAAGTAGCAAAGTTCATAGTGTCAAACAACTATTCTTTTATTTCCAGTTTCAGTACACTATCTTCTGATAACATGCATGGAATGATGTCTATCCTTTTACATTTACTAAGGTGTGCTTTCTGGCTAGAGGGTGATGTATTTTGGACACTGTCCACTGGGGTGTATAGCAAAATGTGTATTCCATTTGTTGGGTGGCTGTGGACACCTGTCAAGTCCAGTCATTGAAAGGTTTTGTTGAAGTGTGATATTTCTGTATTGACCATTGTGTTCACTAGTTTGATCTGTTTTTGAAAATGGGTATAGTGACATGGGGGTACAGCAAATCTCTGAATTAGGAACATTTCTGCTGCTTCCGTATTGTGGAAGTAGCTCTTGTAGGGTTCAGTCATTGTCATAGTTGTGATACTGTTTTTTCACTGTACCTTGTGATAATGTACAATATTACAATACGGTTAGAAACTTACTTTATATCTGTGTGTCTATGTGTGTGTGTTTGGGATTTTTTGTCTTTAAATTCTATATTTCTGTGAAAGTTGGATAAGACTCACTTTGTCAGACTTCCAAATGAATCCAATTTATGAATTCCTGGACAGGAAGTTGTTTCTAAGTCAGGGAAATACTGTATTAAAATTCTGTGGGTGTTTCTCTGACATTTTATGTCCTTTAGTGTTTGCTTTATGAAGGTGTGTATGCCAGAGTTTCTTGCTTTATATTTATATAGGTATTTTTCCCCATTGAACTGCTCCTTTATCCAATATGTGGTGACCATCTTCGTCTCTTCTGATGAGCTTTGGCTTGAAATTTGCTCTGAAATTAAGATGGATTCTCCTGCTTTCCTCTGGATTTCTGTTGTGTGAAATTTTGTTTAGATTTCCAGTCTGTGAAATGTTTTGTATTAAATGTTTTCTGTATACTCTATATCATTGAGTTGTGTTTTTTGATACACTCTGACAATCTGTGTCATTTAATTGAGGAACTGACACCTTTCCCACTGGCAGCTATTTCTGAAAGCTATTGACTTGTTCCTATAATTGCATTATTTCCTGCTGAGAGTGACTTTACAATTTTTTCTTCTGTGGAGGTGCTCATGCAGCCAAGTTTATTGATTCTATTGGAGTTGTTAGCATTGTTGGTTCATTGTGTCTTTCTAGCATATCCCTGAGAACTTTTGTAATGCTGGTCTGGTGATCCTCAATTTCCCAAGGTGCTGTTTGTCATAGATTGAATGTATTCCTACACAAAATTTGAATGAAAGTTTGTAGGGTGTATATACCAGGTTTGGAATTTATTGTCTTTTAGGACTTGAAGCACTTCATTCCAAGCCTTCCTGCCCCTTAAGGTTTGTGTTCAGAAGTCTGCAGTTATCCTAGTTGGCTTATTTCTAAGTGACTCATTGAGGTTCTCTAACATTTTCCAACATTTAGTCTCTGCATTGGACTTCACTTGTTTGAAGAATTATACCAGGTGGATATAGGGCAACGTTCATGGCTATGTGTGGTTGTACATACCTTGTGCATCTGTATGTTCTTTTTTTTAACCAGAGATGTTGTCTGCTGTTATTTCTGTAAAATATATGTTGCCTATTTTAGTGTCTTTTCACTTTTTCTGGTTATTCACAGTAGAACATATGGGTCTAAAGAAATTCTCCAATTGATATTGTCATGAACTTTTCTTTTCAGTGAACAATAGACAGTAGTAGTATAAATAACTTGTATATTTTTTCCTTTCCTAGCTTTCCCCTTTCCCCCACCCTACTTTGAACCATTGCTTGCCATTGGACAATATGGACTGTATATTTTGGACCTTAGTTACTCTCATTTTCTCACACCAGGGAGAAAATACAATGTTTAAACATGTCTGATTTATTTCACTCATGAATATGGTCTCAAGTTGCATCCATTTACCTATAAATGTGTCAAGTTTATCCTTCTTTATGTCTACGTAGTACTCCATTGTATAAAAGTGATACATTCTTTTATCCATTCCTCAGTGGATGGGCATTTGTATTGTTTCCAAGGTTTAGCTATTACAAATTGTGCTGATTTAAATGTGAGTGTCCGTATATCACTATAGTATGGCATTTTTAATTCTTCTGGAAGGTACCCATAAGGGGAATACCTGGCTCGAATGGGACCTCATTGGAACAGATTAGAAGATGCAGACACAACTCCCAAAACACGCAGCCACTTTATGTTTGACAAAGGAGCCAAACATGTTCATTGCAAGACAACCAGCCTCTCTAACAAATGGTGCTAGAAAAACATGCATTCTACTTGCAGAGGACTAAAATGAGAGCATATATCTATCACCATGCACTAAAGTAAAAATGAATTAAAGATGTAAATATTAAAAGAGAAACACTAAATCTACTAGAAGTAAAAGTACATGGATATTTTGAAGTAGGTTATCAACATACCGGCATAGACAGGGGTTAGTGGGGTGGAAAGAAAGGGGGTTATCAGCTAGGGTCTGGCTGAAATAGTGAGGGCTGCTTTGAAAACCCTGGGGGAGAACAGTTCAGGTGAGTTGCCGTGATTGGTGAGTGCCCGGGTCTGCCCATGTGAAGGCAAAGAGCGGCTGTGATTTGGGATGTAGGAGCACATTAAAGAAGGCATGTTTGAGATCTAGGATGGCATAAAGGGTGGTGGAGGAGGGGATGGAGAATAGGACTTGCATGGACTGGGCACTACAGGGTGGATAAGGAGCACAGTCTCTGAATGGGTCATACACCTTGGACCAGACGATATACTTGCTCTGATTATTTAGGCAGCAAGAATGAGAGTATTGAAAGGGGAATTGACAGGCATGAGAAAGTATTGTTTGAGGAGATGGATGATAATATGCTTTAGTCCTCAGAGTCGAGTCAGTTAGGGGTTTGGCACTGAGTAGGACATGGGTGATCATTTTAAGAGGTACGAGGAGGGGAGCTCAGTGTGTGGCTGCAGAAGTGGTAAAGCTAGCTGAGATGAAGGGGTTTAAGGAGGGAGAACTAATGGGGAGGGATTGGAGTGAGGATGGGGGAGTAGGAGGGCAATGGGGCATGGGGTGCACTGGGGTTATTTAAAGTTGCAGACAGTTTTATTAAAATTTCCCTCCTAAGGAGCAGGATGAGAGAGATCATGATGACCAAGAAATCGTGGGTGAATATATGGTTCTGCAGAAGGCATTGGAGCGGTTGAGTATTGGAAGGACTAGCTATGTAGCTACCAATTCTCAGAACAGAAACATCGCCCAAAGAGATCTGTCTTAGAAAAAATGGGAGGGTGGAATGGGTCACCGCCTCATCAGTTAAGAATGAAATAGTATTACCTTCTATCTTAAGATATATCCAATGTTCAGTAGCTGTGATAGTGTGGGTGCATCTGAGACTTTTGGGGTGTGTTAGTCCTCAGGGCCACAACTGATTAGATCAGACAGAGCTGGCTTGTTCTGTCAGCTGCCCTGAGTGTGGAGCCTTGTACTAATTCTCATTGCTATGGAACGGTCCACCTTTTCAGCTCTTGATGTTGGGGTAAATTGAGGCACAGATGAGACCACTGACACAGGCAGAGTTTATGCAGTGTGTGAGGTCTTTATCTGTAGGCCACATGTGGGTGAGGGGCCTGGGCACAAAGAACATTGGCTCTGAGCAAGAGATAAGAACCTGTTTTATATGGGAGTTTAAGCATTGCTGAGGGGCCAACAACATTTTGGCTCTCTGAGTAGGGAGTCTAGGGCTAGGTGGTAGACAGGGAAATCTTTGGTGCAGGGGGTGTTGGCAGGCACAGTACGTTTCTTCTATTTTCTCACAGAATCAGCTCTCTGCAAGTCAGCAGAGAGTGGCGGCTGCTGGTTGGTTAAATTACGTGAGAGAAACTACTAGAAGCTTCCTGTTGAATGCCAAGCCCCCTCAGGTGTGAACAGCAGATTAGCGTAGGGAAGTTTTATCTCCTACCCGGTCTGGGTCTAGTTTGGACACCTGAGAGAAGGAAGAATTGATGATCTTTGAAATTTCTACATGGTCCATAGTGATTTCACCCTTCTCATTCCTAACTGCATGGATTTGTATCTTTTCTTTCCTGTTTTTGATAAGGTTGGCTAAAGATTTTTCAATCTTATTTAATTTTTGAAAGAGCCAACTCTTTAATTCATTAAATTGTTGTGTTGTTTTCTTAATATCAATTGCATTAATTTCTCCTTTGATCTTTATAATTTCCCCTCATGTAAGGGTTTTTTGTATAACTTCCTCTTCTTTTTCTAGAAGCTTGTGGTGTAACATTAGGTTGTTTATGTAAGCTTTTTCTGTTTTCCTGATGTGAGAATTCCCCATTGTAAACTTCCCTATTAAAACAATTTTCACTGCACCCTATATGTTTGTTTATGATGTATCAACATTTTAATTTAATTGCAGATATTATGTAATTTATTCTTTAATTTCCTTTGTGATCTACTGACTCTTAAGAAGGGCATTATTTAATTTCTATGCGTTTATGGAGTTTCTGTAACTTATTTTGCCACTGATTTCCAATTTGCTTTTACTATGGTCAGATAACATGCTTGGGATAATTGAAATTCCTTTGCATTTACTTCAGCATGTTTGGTGGTCTAGTATACTGTCTATTTGGGAGAACATCCCGTGTTCAGCTGAGAAGAATGTGTATTCTGATGTTGTGGTTTGGAGCACACTGCAAACATCTACAAAGTCCATTTTTTCACAGGTTTTGTTCAATTCTCAAATTTCTTTGCTGATGTTTTGTCTAGTTGATCTACCTGTTTGTACAGTTGAGTATTAACGTCCCTATTATACAGTTAAGTATAACACAATTGTGTCAGTGCTTTGTTGATTTTTGTATCCATTATCATTTGTTTTACATAGTTGAGTGCTTGTGTATTTGGTGCTCATATGTTTGTGATTGTTACCTCTTCTTCTGGAGGTTAACCCCTAAAGAGCAGTTAGTGATCTTTAACTCTTTTGATTTTTCTTGGTTTGAAGTTCAAACTGTCTGCAAACAGAGTAACAACACTGCTTTTTTCTGGGTTACTGTTCCATGAAGTAATGCTTTCCAACTTTTCACTTTCAATCTATGAATTTTTCTGAGTTGAATGTGTTTCCTGTAGAGAGCATATTGTTATATCTTGTTTCTTGATCCATTCTGCCAGTCTGCTTCTTTTGATTGGTGAAATGAGACCACTTACATCGATGGTCAAATATGTATGTGTGTGTGTGTGTGTGTGTGTGTGTGTGTATATATATAGTATATTATTAATATATATTATATACATTGGCTTATTCTTGTCATGTATTTTTCTTTCTCTTGGGTCCCTAGATTTCTCCTCTGTTTACTTGGTTGTCCAGCCTGGTCAGTAGTTTTTGCTCGTGTTCTTGGAATTGTGGTCATTTTTATCTCTATCTAGTATATCTTTCAGTATACATTTTAGAGTTAGTTCGGTTATCTTCAATTGCTCAGCTGTTGGTTTTTTTTTTTTTCTGCGACCAGGAATCTAACTCAATACTTCATGCTTACCAGGCAGGTGCTTGTGCTGCTCAATTATACCCTCAGGCCCTCTTTAGTTGTTATTTGTCATGGAAATGTCTCATTTCTCCAGTGATTTTGAAAGATAATTTTTTAGGGTACATCAATCTGAGTTGGAAATTGTTTTGCTTCGGGACTTAAAATACATCATTGCAAGGTCGACTCTATGTCAGATTTTTCACATGCCTGATAAATTTTCTGCTCTTCCTTCTGCAAATAGTATTTTTATGTTATTTTTACTTACTCCTGGTTTTACATTGATGCGAATCAATCACATATTGGTTTTCTTGACATCATCTTGCATCTTGTACATTTTTTCTTGGCACATTTTTATTTTTAAGAGATATTTCCTTTTGGCATCACTAGTATTGTTCCTGTTTTCAAGGCCTGAAAATCTAGTTTTAGCTTCAATCATGTGCTTTTGTAATCTCTCCATGGAATTTTTAATTTCCTGCATATCATTTTGTTTCTATTTCATGTGTTCTCTTTATTTCTTATGTTGGGCATTCATTTTATTTCCATTATTGTGTACCCTTCTATTTTTTTTTTATTATGTACATCTACTCTAGGTTGACAAGCAGTTTCTTATTATGGTCATCATTTCACTTTACCTGAGAAATCATTTCTAATCTGATTTCCTTGTAGGCCTCATGTATTCGTTACTTTACTTTGTCTCCTGCAATTTCTCTGTGTGGACTGGAAGTTTGAGGCTGCATTTTGCTTCTACATCCTGTTATTTTCTTTTTTAGAAAAACTTTATTTTTTTGCTTATTCTTATAAATTGTTGTAGTTTATGGCTTTATCTCTACTATCAAGGCCTCCATGAGAACTGTCTGTTCTTAAGGGTTGTCTTCTTTGTGTAGGAGTTTTTTGGTTTTGTGTCTGTCCCAAGATGCTGCTTTCAGTATTTATTAAGGGTGAGATTTTGGTTTCTACGTAGCTCAGTTCTGTCTTTCATACTAGGCTGTGGTGCAGTTATTAACCCAGAGCTTCCCGGTATTGTTACAGACAGGAGAACAACAGATTATAGTAGGCATGTCATCGTAGCTGAAGTAGTACAATTAGCAACAGCAATTTTATCAAGCATAGTTTGGAAACTGACAAAGTGTGACAAATATTAATTTGGTACCTTTATTTA
>PVLD010037631.1:0-10121 GCA_004027595.1 Dinomys branickii | reverse complement strand
TCAATTAATTCCAGGAGTTTTCTTGTGGAGTTTTTGGGGTCCTCCATGTATAGCATCATGTCATCTGCAAATAGTGATAGTTTGACTTCTTCCTTTCCTATCCTTATTCCTTTTATTTCTCTCTCTTGTCTGATTGCTCTGGCTAGTGCTTCCAGAACTATGTTGAATAGGAGTGGTGACAATGGACATCCTTGTCTTTGAACTGTGCATTTTCAATGCATGGATTGTATGAGACGTAAATTACATCCCAATAAAGCTGTTTAAAAATTATTCATTCCAATGTTTCTCGAGATGAAAAAAATTGAAAAACAGAGACATAAAAGTCCAATGGTAGGGCTGGGAGCATAAATTGTTCTGTGACTCTAACCAGGACTATTTCACAGCCATTGAAAACAACTTAACAGCAGAGTGTGTGATAGAGGAGTCCGGTTATGCAAAATATGTGTGTACATTAGCTCGCAAGAAGGTCTCCAAAAATATGCAAATATTCATACATGGAGATTGTGGAACATTTTATTTTCTCCTTTTTGCTGATTTCCACAGAATACCATGACTGGTGACGGCACCTATGGCTTTTGCACTGCACTATATCAGCAGCCCTTCTTATTTTTTGAAGCAGGGTCTTGCTGAGTTGCCTAGGCTGGGCTTGAACTTGTGACCCTCCTGCTTTGGCCTCCCAAAGAGCTGGGATGACAGGAGAGTACCACCAGGCCTGCCACAACTTTTCTTCTTGTGCTGGTGATTCTGCCTTTGGCCCCCTGTACCCACTTCCTTCCCGCCTCTCTCTCCTGTGGAAGTGCAGAGAGAAGAACATCTTTCTTTCTCGTTTCCTTCTACATCTGAGCCATTTCCCGGTAGTAGCTACTTCCCAGGTGTTTCTGGCCCTGCTGGAGATGCTTCCTCGAGGTTCTAGCTTCCACCAGGCTCAGGCAACTGCAGTCCCTTCTTCCGCCCTGCTCTGGGGTACTAAAAGCTCGCCCAGCTGCTGCCTTAGTCCTGGTCCTTGCTAGCTCAGCGGCTGCCCCCAGACCTCTGCAAGTAGGTCACCGCTCATTCGCTCATTCTCCCACTCACCCGTCAGAGAGCACTCTCCTTTCCCGCCTGATTGCTCTGTGCCCAAACAAGGGGCCTGAGTGAACGGCTGCCATGGAGTACGGTGACCTCCTCAGGGCAGGGTTGTGACTCTGCTTCTCAGTGAGACTAGAGCGCAACGGCCCTCTGCACCCCTTTGACCAAGTTATTATCATTGCCAAGTGCAGCTCAAATTATAAAATCTATTTTCACAAATCCTGATGTGAATTCTGCCAGGAACACGTGTGTACTTTCAACCACATGCCTGATCTTAGTCTCTTGTCTGAAGCCAACTCCAGAGCAGCCCAGGGACATCCCACCCTGCCCTGCTTTCTGTCCAAACCACAGTGGTGACCCAGCACCTCTAGCTCTGGGTGCTCTGAGTGCAGAGGCGGGGAGCCAAAGGGCCAGGCTGTCACCCACTGGCCTCTGGGCACTGTCCAACATCCTCAACCCTGGTCCAGAGCCCGGTCTGTCATCACAAGCTCTCAGGCCATGTACACAACCTGCCAAGTCATGCAGCCGGATCCAGGAAGTGGGCTGCAGACAAAGGTCGGTACTGGGTAACAGGAAGGCCAGTTGAGCTGTTACTGTCGGACTCCTTTTTTCTGGAAATTTAAGGAGCAGGACACCAAGATGGACCTATCATTGGCAGAACCAATGCTCACAGTCGGTCAGTTGGCCCACAGCTGTCAACCTTGTCAGCAGACTGGGCGGAGACACATAAGGAACAGGAAGCTGGCATTCAAAGCACTCTCTCTCTCTCTTCCTGTAGACAGAATAACAACACTTCACTAAGGAGCACTTCTCAGCTGCCCAGGCAGTTAGATCCCCATCTCTCAGGAGAACATGCAGGCGTATTAGGAGATCTGGCCTGATTCCTCAGTATAGAGCTTCAAGATTTAATTACCTTGATCAAAAACCTAGAAGTGTCCTTGTTTCTGCTTTATTTCTATCTCCCACATGTAGTCTACCAGCAAACCGTGCCAGCTGTCACATCCCCAAGATTTCTCCCGTGTATTCCTTACTCCTACAGCCATGGTCCAAAGCCACCAGTCTCTCCTCAGCTGACTTTTTTTTTTATACTATGTTCCCTTCTCCACACAGGAACTAGAATGATCTTAAACATTGCTTATATCAGAGATTTTTCCACAGCACTTAGAAGAAGATCCAAACTCGTTACCATGGCCTAAAGAAAGGATCTAGTCTATTAACCTCTGGTTCTGCTCCCTTCTCTGGTTTTGAGCAAACCCAACTACCCTGGCTTGATTTCTCTTGTAAAATCTGGTGAATTGTTTCCTGCCTCAGGACCTTTGCATTTGCTGCTCCTTTCTAGCAATGCTTTTCACTCCCAGGACCCTTTCTTACCAATCCTGACTCAGTTTACATATACTCTTCCTTCAAAAAAGTTGTTTGACCAAACATCCTTTCTAACATGCCCTATCAGCTTCTATTCCTTGTTCTGTTTTATTCTTCATGGTATTAAATGAAATTATACTATTTGTGTTTTGGTATAGTTACCTTTCCAAACAGGGTCTAAGATTCATAGAAATAGAAAATTTATCAGATCATACTATTAACTGGGAAATATTCCTGGCATGTGGTAGATACTCAGTAAATATTTGTTGTGACCCACATCCTGGGTATAAATGTAAGTGCTGAATAATGACTGTGAGTATATAATCAGGTTAGTTAATAGTTATCGGGCTCAATGTTCTTCTCTATAAGAGATATGATTAAGTGTCCGTTAAGTGTTTACACTTAAGAGTATTACAGAGTTATACATTTATTTATAGCTATAATATAGTCCGGAAAATAATGAACCCTAAGTACAGCTGAAATCATAAAAGTTCCTCTTCATTGAGCTGTAAAGCCACTTCTCTCAATAGCACGCTGCTAGTGGTGACCCCAGGCTTTACACTCAGCTTGAACCCTTTGTGCCTTTGCGCCGGGGCAAACAAGATCCTGGGACCACACAACAGGCAGACTTCACATGAGGGCTGGCTCCTAAGGCTGGAAGACTCAGACTGGGTTCCGGAGTGTTGTATAACACTTGGGGTGTTTTGCTCTGCCATGATTTTGCATCTCCTTGGGGCTTCTCGGTCATTTTTGCTTTTCATGGTGAATTTGCAAGAACCTAGACATGAGGAAATGGCCTTTGGTGGGTGGCTGGACGGAGATGATCAGAAGACTACACAAGGGCATTGTGCACTGTGCGCTCTGAAAGAAGACAAAGATTCACTCCTCTCTTACTGTGTGGCGAAAAAGCATCCACCAGGTAGCACAAACACCTGCTGACAAACTCAATTTTTAAATCTCCTTTATCATCTTACTTCCACAGCTTTGCTCTAAGATCTTAAAAATTCCAGCGGTCTTTTTCAGGCTGCATTTCTGAGCGTAATTAAGCTGTGTGCTAGAAAGCACCATGAGAACCGCTCAGGACGCAGAATCGCCAGAGCAGCTGAATCATTGCAAAACCAATTTCTTTTTCTTTCTCTTGGTTTGAACCAAACTTTTGACCTCTACTAACTAAACTGGAGGTCCCACTCTTTTTTTAGGCAGGGAAAGTGCAGCTCGACTGGGAAGGTGGAAATACCTAAATCGGCACTCTTTTCTTTCTCTTCAAAATACACATTGAATTAATTTAACACAGTCGGAGCAAATGACCATGCTATGTCCTCAACTGAAGCCTAACGGCCCCACTAGGAGCAGGCTCCGTGTTCCTACTCTAGGGCCACATGGTTCTCATTAGTTTATCAAGATCTTGCTTTTCACTTTGCACACTGAAATGGATGCAATTAGTTCATCTGTGATGGCCTCGAATACCCTTACCTTTGCCAATTTACTAGATCAGGCCACCGTTTCCTGTTTTGTTTGCGGTTTGCCTGAACACTCAAAGGTTATTGGACCCAAACATCATTTTCACTGCCCAGCAAATCATTTCACTTAAACTTTCCACCAACACACTACAGTTAAGGAACCCATTTTAGGTGCACTGGTCTCGGTTTTGTTGCTGTTGCTATTGCACTGCTGCAGATAAAGTGTAGGTGCAGACTCGGTGATCAAAGGAACCACCCCAGGTGACAAATCAAGGGACCTGATTGACACACCTCACGTCAGTCTGCTGCCGAGGCAGGGTCAGGCCTCAGCCTTCATGACTCTCCATCCAGTACCATTTCAGTCCCCACTGCCGCTTCTGCTTCTCACCAGTGGCTCCTTTACCTGGCAGAACCCTGCCACAGTACAACACTGTGATGAGCAGGGCCAGGCTGGCGAGAAGCCTCATGCGTGTGGATGCCTGGCATTCAGGTCACATATGGCCCCTTCTGTGCAAGCCGGATTAATGTGATGCAGTCAGTCAGGTGCAGCAAGGGAAGCCCGAAAACAATCCTCTGCCTCATCCACTGTCGGGTCCCCCACTGACGCTGTCGGCTGTTATAAGCACCAGCTGGAAGATGGATGCTGGTATTTCCAGAAAGACCTTTTGAATCAGGAGGGGCTGTGACAGGCCCCATACTGTGGCAGGGAATAATTATTTCCAATAACTGTCTATCTGGGCTACTGGGGGATTTCCAAAGCCAAGCATCTGCTCGCTGCAACAGAACAAGCAGGGCTTACTTGGGAGGCATTTTTGGATTTACTTCCCATGGAAGATCACGATGCTGGAAACATCGCTATGTTCCTTGCTTATAGAGCAAATCAGAAAAGAACATTATCATCAATAAATAATGATTAAGGACAAATTGCATGGCGAGAGCGTGCCTACAAGTTTTCTCAGGATCTGCAGTCGGAGCAACATTCTAATTTGAGAGCCCCTGGAATCCCCCGGCAAGCAGGCACGCTCTCTGGAAAGCCACACTCTTCTGTTGTGTCTATTGGGGACAACAGACAGGGAAGCCTCTCGCAAGGCGGTGACAGAACACAGAAACTGGGCTCTTGAGCTGGAGCCTGAGGCCTGTCACTCTGTAGCTGTGTGACTGTGGCAAGTCACGAGCACTTCTGGGGCCGGGTTTCCCTCTCTGTGAAGCATGGGTCACAGGGCTGTTGAGGAGACGAGTGCAATACCATGTGGGAAGTGCTTCTATCAAGGGCCTGGCACTTCTAGAGGTCACCATTTGGTGCCTGTCTTCACCAGGATGTGGGGCTGCTTCCTTGAAGAAAGAGGCTGATCTGATCCAATGGTCCAGACTGATTCTCCACGTCGGTAAGATACATTCTCCACTTCGCTTGCTTTAGGCTTTCATTTCCCGTCTTTCTTGTCTCTTGTGTCCTCCCCTCCTACTTATTAACCCTGTTCTAGAACTTCCCATACAGACCTTTCAGGCTCAAGTGAACTCTCAGGCCACCCATCCCCTCCACCCATGCCACCGCAGCCCTGGGGAGGCGCACTTCCTTGTGGTTGGAGCCCCGCTCTGGATGGAAGGGACAGCTGGCCTTTTGGGTCCATTCACACCTGATCTCTGTACCTACATGAGGCTTCTAGGAGACGGGATTGCTTGTGCGTCTTTATAGCCTCTACAGCTCCCAGCACATGCCCACAAGTCTCCCAGGTCATCTAATTCTTGCTGCCAACAGTGTGGTCCCCGGAGCAGCCTTGCTGGTGACACAGGCAGCTTGGCAGAAGCCCACTTGGGCTTCTCTTCAGACCTACTGATGCAGAGGTGATTGGTGTGCACTAAGTTAAGGAACACCGCTGTCCTCTGGCCTTTCTCACACTTTAGTCATTCCTATCTTTCCTGTGGAGGTTGTGCCATTTTCAATGCTATCTACACTGTGTTTTACTTAATATATGTTGTTAAATTATTTTACATGGACACTTTCTTTCTTAGCTTCACCCTGAGCAATGATATCCAACCTGTTCATAATTTATTTGATAAGCCAGAAAGGAGTATCACCTTTTCTAAGACTGGAAGGTCCAGATGAAATGTTTTCCTGCTATATATTAAAGCAGACTGCTGTTAAAGTGTTTACCAAAATTAATTCATGTACCCCCTGGCATACCCCAGGCCCACTTGAGTAAATGCAGCTCTAGACTTCTTGGAGATGGATTCAAAGACATCTTCCCAACCCCGGTTCCATGTTCTTCATCTATGTCCCTTTGCAGCACAGTGCCCCGCAGGTGGGTATATTTGTCTGCAAAATAGGGCCATGGGAGGCAGCAGGAGGAAGAAAACCAGGCTTGTCTCCCTGCACTGCCCCTTTGTAACTTGCCATGTCATGGCCTCTTCTGAGAGCTCATCGTTATGCTGATCTAAACCTAACTTTCCTCCAAACCATACAATGTGACATCATAAATGACGAAAGAGGCTCTGGAATCAGAATGACCTGGATTTCATTCCATCTCAACTTTCTTTATATGTAAAATGAAGGTAACAATACATTGATATCGTACCCATTTCACAGGATTTGTAAGAAGAAAAAAAACAATAACTGGAAAATAGATAAAAATCTAGCACATAGTTGTTGCTCTACAAATAATATAGCTGGTATTATTTTCCCTTGAGTCTACAAAGCTCAAAGACTAACAGCATTTATTGAGTACTGAACAGGCAGCAGGCACAGCATGAAACAATTTATATTTTATCACTGAATCCTCACAATAACCCAAGGAAGCAGAAAATCTTATCCCCCCCTTTTATGGGTGAAGAAACTGAGGCACAAAGGTCAAGTCACTTGCTCAAAGCACACATTTTAGTAAGTGGCCCAGGTAGATTTGAGAACAGACTGTGTGATGCTCGAAGGACATGGGACATTAGAACCAGCATTTGTAGCAATGACCCATGCTGCCTCTCTATACAACACCAGTCTATATGTGGACTCACCAAGGCAACAACTACTGAGTGATTTTAAACTCAGAACCTTTCCTTCACTGTGCTAGAAGATGGGAAGATCTGCAGGTTTTGTAACAGAAAATGCACCTCTGCTGCCGCATATTTCAGTTTCTCAGTTGCCCAGTAACAGCTCCTGTTCCAGTTCCGTTGCTCCTGTCTCTTAGAAACGGCTGGTCACTGTGATGCACAGCACAATGATGTTCACTGTATAAACCAATCCCCAATTGACAAGCCATTCTGCCTCTGTACTTCTGCTTGCTTGTCCCATATAAGCCCTAGACCACCACCCTAGTGCCTTAGGGAGTGATCCCAATCAGTGTCTGTCAATGTAAATAAATCTGCCTCCAAATCCTGAGTGTCATTTGGGTGTTTCTGCTTGTCATTGCAGTTTGGATATGGGTTTTAGCATGTCTCCTAGGGGTTTATGTCTTAGGAGCTGGGTTCCCATGTGGCAACTTGGGGGCAGTGGCAACTTGAAGAGGTAGGGCCAAGTAGGAGGGGATTTGCTCACTGGGCATCCTGACTTTGGAAGGGTTTAATACTTTAACAACCACAGGAATGAATTGTTATAAATATAACAAGCTTAGTCAGGTGCTGTGTTATACTTCCATAATGATGGGTACTCGAGCCCCATGTAATGCCAGCTACAGAGGAGTCCGAGACAGGAAGATCAGAAGTTCAAGGCCAGCCCGGGTAATTTAACAAGAAACTGTCCCAAAATAAAAAGTGAAAAGCACTGAGGATGTAGCTCAGTCGTAGAGTACTTGTCTAGCTTGAGCCAGGTTTTGCTTCCATCTCCAGCACCAGGGGAGGCAGTGGGGGGCACAGCTGGCCCCTCTCCCACTCTCCCACTTCCCGTCTCTCCACGAGATCACTCGGACTTCCATACTCTGGCCAGGAAGCCTTCGTCCTGAGCCTTCACCAGAGCTAAGCAAAGCCCGCACCACCCTCTTGAGCCCCCAGAACTGTGAGCTAAAAAACCATCGTCCTTGTAGCTTACCCAGCCACTTGCCCTGTTATAAAAACAGGAAACAGAACAACACAGGGGTAAGGGCTGCCTGCCACCCCACGGAGGGCGGTGAGCACAGACTGAGGACAGCTCACGGGTGTCATAGGGTCATTCAGAGGAGCACCTGGCGACCATGTGCAGCTCTTGTTATCACAAGATCTCTTATCTACTGAACCTTTACATATGCAGGAGACTCTAGCAGCCATCAGGAGTTTGAGCCTGTGGCTATGGTAAGTATATTTTTCTCAAACTGTAACATATGAGGACATTAAAACAATTCTAGTTAATAATACAAAAGGTTTCAGGTGTGGTGGCACATGCCTGTAGTCCTCTTGGGAAGCTGAGGCAGGAGGAGCACTAGAAGCTCAAGGCCAGCCTTAAGTACATAGTGGGACACTGCCTATAAAATAATTAATTAATAAACCAACATATAAAGGGTTCATTTTGGACCACATCTGCACTAGCATTTGCTGGTTTCTGTGTTCTTAATGTGAACCATTCTGTCTAGGGTAAAATGGAATCTCTGAGTTGTTTTGATTTGTATTTCCCTAATGGTTAAAGATTATGAACATTCTTTTGATTTACTTATTAACCATTTGTATTTTTTCTTTGGAGAAGGGTCTACTCAGTTCATTAGTAATTTTTTGATTGGGTCATCTGATTTGGGGGTTTAATATTGATGAATTTATTACTCATTCTAGATATTAGCCCTTTATCAGAAGAGGAATTGGCAAAATTTTTCTCTCATTCTGTAGGCCATCCCTTTACTTTGTTGATCATCTCCTTCATTATGCAGATGCTTTTAAAATTTGATGTAATCCTATTTGTTGATTCTTGGTATTCTGCAGTATTAGAGTTCTGTTCAGGAAGTCCTTCCCTGTGCCTGTGGTTTCAAACATTTCTCCTAAATTATCTTTCAGCAGTTTCAATGTTCATTTTTATACCTAAGTATTTGATCCATTTGATAGATGTTAGTACATGAATCTAGCTTCTATCTCCTGCACATGAATAACTACTTTTCCCAACACCATTTGTTTAAAAAGCTATCTTTTCTCCAACATATGTTTTGGCCTCTAAAACTTAGATGGCAGAAGGTGTTTGTGGTTGTTGCTGTGTCTTCTATTCTATTCTACTTGTCTACCTATTTATTTTTGGTGCCAGTACCACATTGTTTGTATCACTATAGCTTTGTAGTATAACTTGAAATAGAGAATAGAAGCATAGAGTTCACTAATTATCTGAAAGTAAACATTCACATATCTCTCACTCTGTTTTCCCAGGAGCTTCCAGGTGCTTTCTTTCCTTATCCTTTAAATATAATTCACCCTGCCAGCATTTCGCCTCCTCGGCACTATTGACAGTTGGGGCTGGACAGTTCTTCAGTGTGGGGACCACCCTGTGCACTATAGAATGG
Organism: Dinomys branickii; assembly: GCA_004027595.1. Taxonomy (NCBI): domain Eukaryota; kingdom Metazoa; phylum Chordata; class Mammalia; order Rodentia; family Dinomyidae; genus Dinomys; species Dinomys branickii. Next base: position 796 of record PVLD010037631.1, on the reverse strand, counting down.
TCAGCAGCAGTCCTGCCCTCCCCCGACCAGATTCCAGAAGCTTCCCATCCCAGTGGTGACGACTGACAATTTCTCCAGACATTAACAAACATCTCTTAGGGACAAAAGTCACCTCAGGATAAGAACTACCAGGCTGTTAATGGGTGGGCACTTTCTAGCTGCCCTGTATTATTTTACCACATAAGACTTCCTTCTTAAACATTACGTTTCAGTTTTCCTGAAGAAAGAAATTCTTTGCTAAATAATTTGGTATATTAAATTGACCTTTATGCATGGCCTACTAAAATGGCCTTTGTAGGTGAAGTGGCCAAATAATTTATTGTCCAAACTGAAGCCTCAGCCAGTACCCAGTACTGCCTGGGCAAGCTAGCATGATCACCCTACTTCTAAGGAACCTCCATGATGAGCAGACATTATGCTCCCAGCCACGCATAATTAGGGCTGTGCGTGTTTGCACTCGCTAATTGTACATGGAGTGGCAGACAACAATTAAAAGCAGCACATCCCCAAGAGCAAAGTAACACAGAACCAAATAAATACCTTAAGACTGAGAAGTGGCAGAACCAAGTACTCATTCACCTTGGGCCTCTGGAAGTATATTCTTTTTTTTTTTTAATTTTATTTTAAAGACAAAAGAATGGAGACATATGAACCAGAAAAGCCATAAACAATACAGAAAATACAAAGTTATACAGAATATAGTAGGGAATTAGAACTGGATGTTGTATTACATAGTTATCTTCACATTAGTTAACACAAAAACATTAAAGGAAATACCAAATTATAGAGAAGATAG
>PVLD010037630.1:0-10121 GCA_004027595.1 Dinomys branickii | reverse complement strand
CTCCTCTCCTTTCCTCATCCCTACCCTGGCTTTTTCTGTTACTTTAGCACTCAGCTGATGGTCCTGGGGCTACTGCAGGGAGTGGAGTCTGTGGTCAACACCCAACTCTGACCTCCTTCCCCACCCCCAGCTGCCCATAGGCTATGGAAAACCCCACATCAGCATCTCCCGCTCTGATCTGGAGGCTTCCCAGAAGCTGTCCTCCACTACGGGACTCACCACCCAGGCCCTGTGTGCCCTTCTTGAGGAACAGAGAGTCTGCTCCTCCCTCTCCAATGTTGTCAAAGTCCTAGCATTGGCTACCTGCTGGCAGAGACCCGTCAGAACCTGAGTCCTGGGGGAAGGCTGGTGACTTACACAGGTCCCTCCTCACGGGTGCATTCGTCGGCCCAAGATCCCATCTTCCTTGATCATGGCCTCGTCTCTCATGCCTTGGACCCTGACACCCTGCTCATGCTCTCACCTCTTTCTTGTAGCTACAGTGGCCTTTGACCACTTTTCCCTCAGCTCTTTTAGGTCCCAATCAACTGGAATCAATGAGCCCTGTAGTTCCAAGGATGACACCTAGGACACCTCCTCCCCTCAAGCTCAGGCTGCCCTCAGGCTGAGCTCAGCTCCACTGCACTCTCTGCCCCATCCCAGCTTCAAAAACCTGTTTCTCTGTTCTTTACTGGCTTCCTCCAACTTCTTTCCTTTCATTTTCCTAGACAGGACAGCGTCCTATCTTCTCCCTCTAACTCTCCCAAGGCACGCTTTGGAGACTCACACAAATAGTGAGAACCTGTTTCAAAATAAATCAGAGTGTCCAGAGAATACGGGTCTTTATTGGAGAACAGCAGAGCATTGCAGCAGGAACACACATAGTAAGCTGTAGGTGGAGGCAAGGGGAAGTTTTTACTAAGCCTGGGACCAGCGGACTCATTCCTTATTTTCTGCTGTAAATTTGTACTTTAGCATTATACTAGCTGGCTGTGCATCTCAGTCCCTTTCCCTGAGGGATACAGGAAACAATCTATGTGCTTATCCACTTTGTATGATAAATAGCAAGGACAGTGCATGTGTGAAAAAGTGTCAAAATGAGATTTGGGCCCACTTTTATGCTCTGTGTAGCTGGATTAGCATATGTTTAGCAGAGCATCACAGAGCAGCCAATAGCCCCACATCACTCCAGGATTAGTTTAAAAAAAAAAAAACAGTTTTGATTTTTCTGGTAGAAGTAGCCCAATTTAGTAGAGTGGCAAGTGAAAAATCAAATTTTCAAGTTTTGGAGGAGGTCAAAAGTGAATCATCAGATTACTCATGCATGGATGATGAAAACGATCCAGTGTGGTAAAACACGTGCTTTTATAACAGCACAGTGCTGTAGGTGCATGATGATGATGATGGTGACTTTGATGTTGGCCTTGTGAGCCAAAGTTCCTGTGACAGTGAAATGGAGCAAGAATTCAGTGATACAGACAAAGGGAATGCAGACCTCCTTGATTCAGATGAGGAAGAAAACAGCAATGTGAGTCCATATTTGACTAGTCAAAATGCTGTGAAGTGGCCATGCAACTAAATGGAATGATCCAGTGTTAGAACTAGGTCTGAGGGGTTCTCAGCAGGAGTGAGAGTAAAATGTACTGGACAGCACTGCCATGCAACATTGGGAGTTTTAACAGACAAAATGCTACAAGATGCTGTGAAATACACAATAGCTGAAATGCCAGTGAAATGTTCTGTATGCACCCAAAGCCATATTTAAAAATGCATTTATTATGATACCTCACTAGCTGAAGTGAAAGCATTCATAGGTCTGCTGTACTTAGCATGGATTTCTCAAGGTGATCACAGGAATGTAAAAGACTAAAGCAATGGGTCAAAATATGGCATAAAAATTTATGCCCTTGTAGATACAAAAACTTATTACTCTTTCAGTTTAGACATTTATCCTGGAACTCAGCCATCAGGTCCTTATTCGTCTAGTAATAAACCAAATGATGTGATGAACAGACTTGTTGCTCCCATCTCATAATCAGAATGTGACATTTGACAATTGGTTTCCTGCTTTCCAGTTGATGTTACACTTGCTAACACAGAACAAGTTGGCCTGTGCAGGAACTGTACACAGGAACAAAGCAGAAATTCCAAAGGAAATGTTGCAATTTCAAAACAGATAAGTGTATAGTACAATCTTTGATTTTCAGAAAGATATAACATTGGTTTCTATAATGGCAAAGAAAAGCAAACTGGTACTGCTGATCTCAACCTTTCACCATAATGGAAATGCCTGACAGGAAAACCTTGACAAAATGGAGGGCTGCGATGGAGACTTTCAACAACACAACCAAAGGTGGAGTACATGCTGTTGGTGACCTATGCAGCAGCTATGATGTCTGTTGTAGTCAGGGTTTGCAAGGGAAACAATTTAATACAGGACACATAATTTATAGGATTATTTAATAATAGTTACCCAAAGAATCAAATACAAAAGAGTACGGGGAATCTGTCCACAAACTAACGACCCAAAGAATCCAATTAAGAGCCTGGATCCCATACCAGTGTTCAGCATGAGTCCAGCTGAAGCCCAAGCGTGCAAGACAATGCCCACCCCCGCCCCAACAAGTCCAGTGCGGGGCCTAGAGCCCATGACAATGTCTCACACAAATCTGTTTCATGGATCTGTGCCAGGAAGACCCAAAGGTTAGCGGTGGAAGCCAGAAAGTCTGAGCCAGCAGGACAAAGGACCTGTGCCAGCAGCCTGTGGGATCTGCACTGGAGCCAGGAAGTGATGCTCAAAGTAAGGACCAGAGCTCCCCACAAAAGTACCACAGCCATCCTCAGGGACAGCAAGGTCCCACGCTCCTTGGATGATGAGAACATCCTTGTTCATATCAGGAAAACCAGCATGACAAGCTCCTCCGGGAGAACCAACAGCTCCTCCACTTCCTCTTCCGTTCTTCCTTTTATGCTGTTGGCAGCAACCCTCAGGTGGGGCCGCACACCCAGCGCTGTGCCGATTCAGTTCAGCTCGGTGTTACAAGTTGACCACTAGGTGTCACACCACGGCAATGTCACTTGAAACACAAAGCCTTGGCCAATAGTTGTGTTTTACTCCATCCTAAATGTGTGTAGCATAAATAGTTTGATAGCTTACAAAGAAAATAACAAGTGCAAAATATCATGGAGAAATTTTCTTAGAGGATTGGGACTGGAGCTCATAAGAGACCATTTACAGCAGAGGAAAACCAAGATGTTTCTTTTGCTTTGCCCTTTTTTTTTTTTTTTTTTTTTTTTGAGACAGGATCTGGCTATGCAGTTCAAGCTGGCCTTGAGCTCACTTTGTAGCCCAGGCTGGTCTCAAACTCACAACAATCCTCCTGCCTCAGCCTCCCAAGTACTGGGATTACAGGCATGCATCACCACACCCAGCAAAAACAAAATGTTTCTGCCCAGGGAACTATGCAAAAAATTGTGGAGCAGACTGGTAAGCTGACAGATCCAGAGGCAGGTGCAGCAGCACAAAGACCTACTCTAACAATGGGAAAGTAAGAAAGATGTCAACTGTGTCTTACAGGAAAGCACAGGAAAACAAAAACATCCATGCTCTTGATATAAGCCATACTTGTGTACAGAACATGTGGATGTCATGTGTGAAGACTGCCTTGGGTGTGACAGTTGAAGCAAAGCTTATTTCTGTTGTAGAACTTGTTTGCCCTGTAGTTCATCTAGTTTTTTAAATTTTTGATGTTATCTTTTAGATTTTGTAAGCAAATAAACAGCTGAGATGACAATGTTGATGTCTATTCTAAGTACTCATTATATATTCAGGTTTTTTTGTGTGTGGTACTAGGGATTGAACTCAGTACCTTGTGCTTGCCAGGCAGACACTTATTCCACTGAGCTATATCCCCAGCCCTGAATAAATCCTTTTTTTGTTTGTTTTTTTGGGGGGGTTTTGGTCTTTTTTGAGACAGGGTCTCTTTATGCAGTTCAGGCTGGTCTTGAACTCACAACAATCCTCCTGCCTCAGCCTCCCAAGTGCTGGGATTACAGGCATGTGCCGCCACACCCGGCTCATTACATATGAGATATTGTATTTTATTGACATTTCATTTTCCTGCTATGTGCATGTTTTACAATATAGTAGAAAGCTCCTGACAGAACAGGAATAGAAAGCCGGGTGTGGTGGCGCACGCCTGTAATCACAGCACTCGGGAGGCTGAGGCCAGAGGATCATTACAAGTTCGAGGCCAGCCTGAGCTACAAAGTGAGCTCAAGGCCAGCCTGAACTGCATGGGGAGATCCTGTCTCAAAAACAAACAAACAAAAAACAAACTAAAAAAAAGAAGAGGAATAAAAGCAAGGTGACAAGGCTGCCACATAGGAAAGAAAATCTAAGCACAGGTGCTGTCAGCGTGAGACGTGTGCACGGAGCATGCGGCTGTCGTGTGCAGACAGCCTTGACTGTGACAGTTGAAGCAAAACTTATTTTTGTGGTAGAGTTCTGTGGGCATTTTCAGTGTAGCTCACACAGGAATTTATTTCTGATGTTATAGGTTTTACAAGGAAGTACACAACTGATGCGAAAGTGTTGACATCTATTATAAATGCACAATTCATATTAAGAATTTAAAAATTTATTTTATTGATATTTTATGTACCTGTTAACTACATATAATATAATATAATGTGAACCTCCTGATGAAACAGCAAGGCAACTGGTATGTCAAGTATGCCCTACAGAAAGGCCAGGAAAAAACAGCCAGGAAAGCAAAAAACATGTGCTGTCAGTGTAAGCGATGCGTGTGTGTGGAACATGCTGTGGTTGTGTGTGCAGACTGCCTTAGGTGTGATAACTGAAATAGAGATTATCTTTTTTGTAGAGCGCCACTGGTATTTGCACTGTAGTTCATCTGAGAATTTATTTTCGACGTCCCTTTTCAAACACCAAAAAGCCTTCAGTGCTGAAAAATGTGATGCCTTTTAATAAACACTCAATAAATATTAAAAGCTCAACATTTTATTTTTATGATATTTTTCCTGTGAAGTACTCATAGTTTAATATAATAAAACTCATAAAATTAAAATTGATAATTCATCGATAGAAATATCCTCAAGTATAAATGTGGACCTAATTGAACCATGTTTCTGTGCCTTGATGACAAAATTAGTCTTATGCTCCAAGGGCTACCAGCTAAAAGGAGTAGGGTGATGTCAGAGATTTTGAAATAAGTGCACTAGGCCACAGTGATTAATGACAAGAATGGCATCACTCCGAGGTTAAACACAAGGTTGCTAGGCAGATGTCCTTGTGGAAGGACTTTTTGTGTAGGGTCTCAATGGCTCCTGGTGGTTCTGGCAGGGTCTTTTGTGACAGCCACTGCCGGGCAGACACATGTAAGAACCCTTCCTTCGTAGCGCTCTGGATTTATTTATGGTGTTCTTCTTGTTGTTGCTGCTGTTTTTAGGGTTGACACAAGTGACTCCATGTTTAGTCTGACAACTCTTAATTTCTCTCACATGGTAAACAAGGGTAATCATTTCAGGTCCTGTGGAAGACTATGAACAAAGAAAGCACACAGAGAGTGAGGCAGCGGGTGACCTTGAAGGTGGGTCTCTGAGGAGCTGGAGGTGGCGTGGTCAGCAGAGTCCATAAAGAGGGAGAGCTGTGTGCTCAGAATCCAGAGCAGCGGGGGCATCATACCGAGAATGAGTGTAGCACTTTATTTTACTCTTTAGTGTATTGCATTTTTTGTTTGTTTTTTGAAACAGGGTCTCGCTATGTAGTTCAGGCTGGCCTTGAGCTCACTTTGTGAGCTGTCAGCGTGAGACGTGTGCATGGAGCATGTAGCTGTCGTGTGTGCCCAGGCTGGCCTCAAACTCCACATGATCCTCTTGCCTCAGCCTCCCCAGTTTATTATTTATTTATTTATGTTTATTATTACTATTTATTTATTACTTTCAGCTGGCTGAGGACCACCCCTCCCCATAGGGCAGCAGGCTCTCCCCCTGGCAACCTGGGCTCAGTACAGGGCAGGCAGAGAGCAGCCAGGGAGAAGGACCCCGCCTAGCGGGCAAGGAGGGAACAGCAGTCTCAGCCTTGAGGTTCTTGACACACTGAGGAGCTGCAGAGGTGAGCCATCCTGCTACATGGAGGGTACAGCTGGGTGCGGACCTAGATTTACAGTCCGCAGCAAGTTCTCTGGCTCTCTGAATCTCAGACTAGGACACCATGGAGGATCATGTGAAGCAGCGCACGGAAAATGCCCGGCATGCCCTGGGCCTCGGCCAGCGTCACTTTCCTTCCCTGGATGTGGGTAAGGGCCCAGGCCAGAGAAATGGGTGCCACGGGAGCTGCAAGGGCTTCTGGGTCTGGGGCCAGGGCTGAGGCTCCTACAGCGGGCTGGAACTGTCCCTGAGCCAGGGTTCTCATCCTCTGGGACTCGTGCCCGTCCCACAGGGAGCAAGGGCCTGGGACAAGGTGTGGAAGGGAGCGCTTCCCCGTTGGGCCTTGCATGTCTTCACTGGTGTGCTGGAGAGACTCCTCCGCTGGCAGCCCCTGGCTCTGGAGCGGTCATGAAGTTCTTCAAATGTGTTAAGTAGATTTGGAAAGAGATGACCAATTGGGGTGAGTTTCAGACACTGCCCGGGCCTCATGATGCTGAGACGAGAATCTTGGTCATGGCCACCATGTTGTCCCTCACAAAGCACAACAGGGCAGGAGGAGGAGAGGGGATAAGAGGTACCAGGAGCCCAAATGTGGTGCCACAGGCCTGTAATCCCAGCTCTCTGGGACACAGAGGCAAGAGGATTCCAAGTTCAAGCAAAACCTGAGCAATTTATACACTTAGGGAGACACTGCCTCAATATAAAAAAAAAAAAAATTTAAAAGGGGCTAGAGATATACCTCAGTGCAAAGTCCTGAGTGCATTCCCAGCTATTACACAAGTAATAGGAAACCTGTGAGGGATGTGCTGTGGGCGGCAGAAGAGACAGAGAAAAAATAATAATAAACGGGCCTGGGGAAGGGCTTGCTGAGGGAGCCGCCACCTCTCTGTGGCCTCTCTCCCCGTGGCTGCCACCTCTGTCCCGTCCCCCTGTTATGGTTAATACATTGTGTCAACTTGGGGAATCTAGAGGTTTAGCTGAGTGACTCAGGAGGAAGCTGGGGTGCTTATTTTGTATACATCCTGAGCCTGAGGAAGAGGAGGGCATGGAGATTGTGTGAGAGGTTCACGACCCCTGGGTGGGGGTAGGTTGTTTACAACGTAGGGAAGAAAAGGAGGCTGCTTGCAGCCATTCTCCGCTTTTGCTGCTTGTTTTGCTGTGCTCTGCTGCCCTGAACAGTTTGCCTTCTGCCATGTGCCACTCTGCCTCTCAGCCAGCCAAGCATGGACTGAAACCTCTACAAACTGTAAGCTAAATAAACCTTTCCTTCCTTCATTTTGAGTGTTGGGTATTTTGTCTCAGCATCGAGAAAAAAGTAACCAAGACATCCCCCCTCTCTCTCCTGTCTGTGTTGTTCTCAGGTTATCTTCCAGAGACTCCAAGCAAAGCGGATCACCAGGGGACACAGGGCTGGAAGAAGCCTGGATTGAAGGAGGTGGAGAGGGCTCTTCCAGAGTTGGATGCTTGCAGGTTGACCAGGCCCTGGGGAAGCTCAGCTCCCCAGGATGGAGGTGTTTCTGAGGCAGCCAAGTCCTGTGCGCTGGCCAGACCCATGGGCAGGACCCAGATGGGGCTGGGCCTCGAAGGCTATTCCCTGAATCACTGACCCACAGGCCAACCAGTGGGGGTCCACCGTCACGATCTCCGCCTTGCAGCCCAGCTGGAAAATGTGCCACGGGAAAGGGAGCCCCTCCCACCCCAACCCGGCCACTGCCTGCTCCCTCCACTCCCAGCCCTGTGCTCCTCCGTCCCTAGATGCTGCAGATACAGCTGTGAACGAGCTTTGCCCAGGCCGGGGAACCACAGACATGACAACAGGCACTGCCGTTCTGTGCTCTGAGGGGTGTGCTGCGGGAGGCAGAGGGGGCTGTGCGCAGCCAGGCAAGGGCAGCTCAGCTACACCTCAAGTCACCAAGGCCGAGCGAGTAGAAGAGGGTGAAGCTCAGACCCAAAGACGTCACTTGTCTGGGTGTTTTCTTAGGAGAGGTGGAGGGAAAGGACCAGCAGGGGAGTGTGGACCTGGTCCGGGGTACCAGGGTGGGAGAGCATGAGCCTAGCTCCTGGGGCAGCTCAGCCCAGGCGGGCCGGAGGAGACCACATTGTGGAATCTGAACTTGACCCTAAGAGCAGTGAGAGCCACAGAGGACACTTGAGCCAAGGAGTGGCCTGACTGGATTTGATCACAAGGTCTTGCGCACACATGCACTGTACATGGTTAGAGTGAGAAATGGTGGCTACCTTCTCACATGGTGATGCCCACCTGTAATCCTGGCACTCTGGAATGCTGAGGCAGGAGCTCAAACGTGAGCAAGGCCTGAGCCACATAGCAAAAACCTGTCTCAAAATAAAAAATAAGAATGGCCCTGAATCAAGACAAGCAGTTTTCTAAAGCTGTTGGTTTCAAGCAGAAACCTAAAGTGGTATCTTTCTATGGTCTGTTGGCCATTTCAGAACTTTAGAAATATAACAGTCAATTCATTAGAAAGAAACAAATAACTAAATAAATTTTACTCCGTCTGGCCCATACGGTGTGCCAGGCACACTGCCCGGCACCCAGGGCGTGCCAGGCGCTCTGCCCCCCCTCCGGGGTGTACCAGGCGCTCTGCCCAGCCCCCGGGACAGCCCTGAAGACTTGCTTGAGCCTATAGATGCGGACGCGCTGACAGAGCCTGGCGGTTCGCTGTGTAACCCCGCCTACCCGACCAGACACCTGACGGCTGTGAGGGCTTGCCAAAGGGTGCTTCTCCACCTCCTGCCATGGTAATTTGTGTACACCCACATATTATACAGCACATTTATTTATTTATTTATTTATTTATTTTTGGCGGTACTGGGGATCAAACTCAGGACCCTGCGCTTGCTAGGCAGGCACTTATTCCACTGAGCTATATCCCCAGCCCTATACAGCACATTTAGAAGCAGCCAAGTCTCTTCCCAAAGTAAGAGATGAGGGAGTAAGTAAACCAAAAGTGCGTTATTACCAGTGGGAAGACCACTGACAGGGTGGTAGAACAACGGAGGTGAAGTGGAGAAAATTGAGTAATTGAACGAGCCATCATCTGTGTAACTGAGTAATAAAGACGAAGATAACATTATGTAATGCAATGTCCAGTGGTAACCCCCTACTATTTCCTCTGTAATTTGGTGTTTCCTTTATTGTTTTTGTGTTAACAAATGCAAAGACAACGCTATGTAATGCAGCATCCAGTGATGGTTCCCTGCTGTCTCCTCTGTAATTTGGAAGTTCCTTTATTGATTTTGTTATAACAAATATGAAGATAATATTATGTTATACAGCATCCAGTGGCAATTCCCTACTATCTTCTCTATAACTTGGTATTTTCTGTATTGTTTCTGTGTTATTCTGGGTTCTTTTCCCTTAACAATAAAATTTTTTTTAATATTTAAACATAAAAATAAATAAAAATAAAAAATAAGAAAGTGCTGGGATGTAGCTCAGTGAGAAAGCACCCCTGGGTTCTACCCCAGTAGGCCCACCCCTAGGAAAAAATTTCACCTGGCCAGGGATGTGGCTGGCAAGAGACAAGGAATGGGACCGAAAGACCCACAGGAGGCTGATGCAGGCCAGGCTGAGAGAGGAGATGTCCCGGGCCCTGATTGGCCTCGCTGGGTAGAAAAAGTGACTGGATCTGAGCACTGGCGAGGGAGGTGCTGGGACAAGTGGTGGATGGGGTGAAGGTCACGGGAGAGGAAGAGACAGGGGCCGGGGGGCTGCAGACAGTGCCTGGGCTGGGGAATGAGGGGGATCAGCAGACTTGGGGCCCAGGGGACAAGTTGAGGGGCCTGGGACAATGTGAACTGAGGCGCTGGTAGGGCATCTGCATGGAGTGCCCTGGAGACACTCATATAAGGGCTGGGGTCAGGGTCAGGAGAGAGCTCCGGGCTGGAGGCCTGGTCAGAGCATCAGTCTGTCCACCTGCATGTGAGCGCTCTCTCCACGAAGCTGGGCT
>PVLD010037629.1:0-10121 GCA_004027595.1 Dinomys branickii | reverse complement strand
AGAGGATTAATTGTCTGACTAAATTTGCATGTCTGTATATGGGCTTATATATTTACACTTCGAAGATATCAATGGATAAAGCAATAACCACTGTTGAGATCATATCACCTTGTCTATAGATTAGTTGTGATTGTACTATTTTTTATGCTAATTGGTGTCTGTTTGTCAATATGTTTTTGTACTTGTATTTTTTTTTAAAATAAAAAAAATATTTAGCTATAAAATGAAAATAGTATGAACCATTCCCCTGAAAAGAAGATATAAGTGGCAAATGAACACACAGCATAATGTCTAACATCATTAGACATAAAGTTAATTTAAGTCCATAGTGTGGCATCACTGCACATCTATCAGCATGACTAAAATAAAGGACAAGGACACTGCATGCTGGTCAGAATACCTAGACATTGGGCCATTCACACACTGTGGGAACATAAAGTGATGTGCCAGGTAGAGAGACCTGTGGCAGCTTTCCTAGCATTACTCAGCATTTACCCCCCTGGATATTTATCTCAGAGAAATAACTCAGAGAACTATGTTTATGCAAAACTCTATCACAGATGTTTGTAGCGCCCTTTCCCATTAGTCAAAAACTAGGTTTTTTTTTTTTTCAAAAGTGAAATTATTAGCAAATTAGGGTGTGAACATATTTAAGAATTTTTAACACTTATCTTTTAGGTTCACACTCAATGCTCCAACAGTTTCGCTGTTGGAAACATAAAACATGAACATAGAAGAATAAAACAGCTGTTGTTAAAAACAAACCGAAACCATGAGTTCCAAACTTGTGAGGAAAGTTATCCCCCAGACCTTAACTACGGAGGCCACCTGGGTGACTCTCCTAGAAGGAGGAGCAACTGTCTCGGTTTTGGCTGAGCCTGACCCTATTTCCATTGACATGTATAGAGATGGCTGGGACTTTTCCTTATCCCTTCATTTGGTTTTAAGCAATGCATATCGGTCCCGCTGAGGTGCTGATGGTAATCTTTGAAGAGGATAGGTGTGTTTCCCTGGATCCGTTTTTCCCTTGTGTGAGCCTCCATGAGGTGGGATGAAGAGCCAGCGCCACGCTGTTGGCCGTGATGAGCCTCGAGATAGAGGCTGTGACTTCCTGGGGCTTGAAAAATTACACATCAGAACTGAAGCACCGACCCCGAAACATCACATACTATCTCAATTGTGTTATGCAGACTACTCTTTCTGCACATCCTTCTCTCTGCATGTGGAAGAGGTGATTTCAGGCCTCCTACCTAGTCTAGCTCACAGCACTCACGTGCTCCCCACCACTCTCACAGTCACTCATCCTCAAGCCACTCCCCTCTTTATGAATTCATAAAATCTGGGTTCAGCCCAGGGCTGAGGCCTGTGTTCCAGATCGTCATCATCATGGCTGAACTCAGGATGCCCTTGATTCCCCCACACCTGGAGTATATTATTGTGTCTTTATTTATGTCATGGGTTACCATGGAAGTGGTAGATTGAAATTAACTCATTACAATTCCAATAACTTGCCCATGGGATTACAAATATAAACTTCCTGGATGGTGAGAAGGACCAGGAAGTGCTTGACATAACTCTGTCTTGTAATGGAGCACAGTTTAGCCCTTCAGCTGCCCTTACCAGGTGCTGAGGCTGCATGCCAGACTTCAGGGGAGCAGAATAATGTCCCCCATTCCATGGCTTTATAGTGGAGAACACAGAGTTCCCAATAAGGAGAGGGAGGGAGCGGGGGACACATAACTTTTCTGAAGGACTCTTGACTATTGATTCTTCTTTTTGCTATTTACCTTTGAGCTATACAAAATGTAACTTATTACAGTGGATACTGGTGACCTTGGTAGTGCGTTCGTCTGCTGTGTAATCCCCTGACCTGTAAATAACCCCTAATAAACTCACGTATTTGCCATGCTGGCTTGTACAAGTCATTTTTGGGATACGCAGAACCCCCTCAACTGAGGGAGACATGTTAGAGTTCAGACTCTAAATTATGCCTCTCCAGAAAATTAACAGAATAAAAAAATGTTGAACCTTGTAAGAGACTTGGAAGTGGGTCTAACTCCATTCCTAAATACAATAAATAGGTTATACAAGATATTTGCACGTTAATTTGAATGGGCTTGTTCATTTGGTTATAGTACACTCATAAGTGTTTTTCAGAAGTTAAAATCATATCTGTCTATACATCAACAGAATCATTTTAAGTCAGTGTGTTAGTTCACTAATTAGATTTTCATGGTGATCACTGTGCTAAATGTGTTATGGTATAATTAAAACATGCTGCACCAAGAATATACTGTACCTGATGTCCAGAAAGCAATGCTTAGCTTTAACAAGTTTTCAATATGATACAGAGTATTTACAATATTACGCTTTATATGTTCTTAGTTCAGGTGCTGCAAATATGCAAGATTCCTACAATCTATATGCTTTCATATAAAGACAACTAAATTCTTTTGTTTGATTGGCCTGTTGTGCATCTGTTTTTTATTTTTTAGAGTATGAAAAATAATAAAAAATTTAGAAATGATAATTTCACTAGCAAGATGGTAGAAATTCAACAATAGCTGTTATATTACATATTGTTGTGTTCAAATTAGTTGTTCATATTACCAGATATAGGCATGAAAAACTGTTCAAAAAATTAGAGGAAAAAATTTAAGCATTAAACTGTTGCTGTTGCTTTCAATAAAGCAATAGAAATCAGCAGTACAATTATCCCAGCCATCCTTGTATATACATACATATTTTTCCCTTCCTTCTTTCTTTCTTTTCTCCTTTCCCTCATCCCAGTTGTTCCTGCCTTTGAGCAGTTTTTTCCCTTTCACAGTATTTACTGTAACTTTCAGATTTTATTTACTCTTTCAGATTTTTATACTAGGGAGACAATATGGTGTTCACACATGTGGTTCTGGTTTATTTCACTTCTGAGTATGGTCTCTAGTTGCATCCATTTACCTATAAAAGCCCTGAGTTTATCTTTTATACAGCTAATACTCCATTTTATAAAAATACCACATATTTTTTTGTCCATTTCTCAGTTGGGCATTTGGGTTTTTTGCAAGATTTAGCTATGACAAATCACACTGTTATAAACATGGATGCACATATATCACTGTGGTATTATGTTTTCAGTTCTTTTGGGGAATAGCTGGGCTAAGTGGTACCTCTAATCCTGATTCTTGAAGAATCACCACACTAATTTCCACAGTGGTTGCAGCAGTCTACACTCACACCAATAGTGGAGAAGGGTTCCTTTTTCCCCACAGCCCAGCCAGCATTTGTTATTGGTTGATTTCTTGATGATAGCCATTCTTTCTGGGGTGAAATGGAATCTCAGTGTTGTTTTAATTTGCATTTCTCAAATGACCAATGATGTTGAACATTTTTTCACGTGTTTATTTACCATTTGTATTTCTTCATCTAAAAAGTGAGTATTCATCTCAGATGCTCATTTTCAGATTGGGTGTTTGAATTTTGGGGGACCTGACTTTCTTAAAAATTCTTTATATATTCTAGATAGTAGTCCTCTCTGAGGGACAGTTGGCTAAACTTTTTCCCAATATGTGGGTTTTCCTTTTACTCTGTTGATGATTTCCTTTGATGTGCAAAACTTTTCAGTAAGATGAGATTCCAGTTGTGGATTCTCTGAAGTATTTATCGTACAGTTTGGTTTTTGTTCATGGATTTTTTGCCTACCCCTATGTCTTCAAGATTTCTACCTACTTTTGCTTCCAGTAGATTTAGTGTTTCTGCTTCAGCCTTTAGATCTTTGATCCATTTTGACTAGTTTAGCGCATGGTGATAGACACGGATCTAATTTTAGTCTTAGACATGTGCAAAGCCAGTTTTTCTAGCACCATTTATTAAAGAGACTATCTTTCTTCCAGTGAACATGAAAAACAACAAAATTATTTAAAAATCTTATTTAAGAGAAAGAATAAGATAAATATAGTTTCTGGGAATAATGCTTAGGGCCCTACATATGATTTTAAAAAGTACTCAACTGTGCAGCTATAACCCCACCTTTCTTTTATAAATCTTTCCAAATAGCCTACTCTTAATGTCAAAAGAAAGCAATCAGTAGGACCATCCTTTATGAAAAAGCATTGGACAGTTTGAGGGACTGGTCTCAAGACCCTTATGAATATGCAAATCCACAAATGCTCCAGTACCCTGTATAAAATGGTTAATATTTACACACAACCTACACATATTCTCTAGTAACCATTTCTTGCTTACTCTTAACACCTAGTACAATGTAAAAATTCTGAAGTAGTTGTTACATTATTTTACTAAGGGAATAATCACAAAAATGTCTATACTTATTCATTCTGGAAGGCGTTTACAGTATTTTCCATCTCTGGTTATTAAATACATGGAGGAAACACTTTTCAATACAGATGGCTAACTGTAATGATTTCTAGTTGTCTATTGAAGGGAAATCTATTTTGATTTTTTCTATTTTTAAAATGTGTATTTTTCATATACATTATAATTTAAAATTTTTCAATTAATTTAAACGTATTTGTAGGACTTGAAATTTCCCATGTGATTCTTTTTATTTTCTTAATTTTAAGAGTTAAAGAGACCAAATTTGAGCAAATTGTACATCTGCATATATCTGATTGTATATTTGTATAAATCAGCTATTTGTTTCTAGACACATTCACAGACATATACAAATGTATCTAAATATTTTCTCAGGTAAATCTAGTGATATTTCAACAATATCAACTTTTTTGCAACATAGAATTACATTGGTTATGAAAATATTTTATAAGTTCTTCACAGTGGTAGGAATCCTAATCTGGAAAAAACTCAAGTGTGTGGAAGGTACTTTATTTTCTCCCTGTCCCTGCTAGCAGATTCAATCTCAGACTTTTGGAAAAGTACTGATCATCCTGGATAGTTTATGACTTCAATTCCACTATGACATATAATCCCAGGAACTCAGGGTCTAGGCATGCACAATTTTCTGGTTTAACTGCTGTGATGTAAGTGACTGACAGATACTTGTCAGCAGCCAGGAGCTAAATCAGTTCAGAAATTTATGCCAGTCAAATTCCAAGATATAACCATAAATATATGATACACAGAATCTTTGAGACAACCTCCTTATTCTCAGAGCACAATTTTATTGGATTTATATTCTAGCCTACTGATGAAAGAGCAGCAAAGTTTTCATCTTTGCCCAGAGAGGATTAGATATTTTCTTTTTGTTCCTTTTCTATAAACTTAATACCTGCATATGTCATCAGATAACTTAATCTTTTTCCGTATT
The DNA here is from genome assembly GCA_004027595.1 of Dinomys branickii. NCBI lineage: Eukaryota > Metazoa > Chordata > Mammalia > Rodentia > Dinomyidae > Dinomys > Dinomys branickii. The sequence goes on along the minus strand of PVLD010037629.1, from coordinate 4,840 downwards.
ATAACGAATTGCTCAAATATTTTGCGTGCAATGAAAATATATAACCTAAAGCTATGATGGGCAGTGGTCAAGAGTTTTAACATTTCATTTCTTTGACTTCAGTACAGAGTCCAAGCAAGATTACTTATAGGTGAAACAGAAGAATTTGTAAGTATGAGGATGATAAATAAAAAATGCTGCACAGGAGTAAAAGAAGCCCATAAAGATCTGAAACCGCTGTAACCTCTAAAACCATTACAAGCAAATGATCACTCGTAGCTAATATCCAGCTATTGGAATAATTCCATATGTTGCCAGAAAAATGAGTCCCATGTTGGACTCTAGGTGGTGCCACAAAAAATAGTCACAGCTCATCCTAAAGATCTGGGTCACAGAACCGTCAGGTTCTTACTGCTGCGACTGGAAATAAGAAGATAAAGTGTTATGTGCCAAGGATTAGAAGCCTAATTTTGCGTAATTGTGTTGTTGCTTAGAGCAGCTTACAATTGCATCAATCCCTATTAATATGTAATCTTGAAACTGACCACGGATTAGTAATCTCATTCAAAGATACTTCTTATTTTGTGCCAAAATGTAGCCCCGAGTATTGTATTCCTGAAACAGATGAGAAACAAGACAGAACTGACGGTTGTTTTTCTCCCTGCTGGAGGCAGGTGTGGCCTAGCCCTTGGCTATCTGCCCCTTCCCCTTGCTGTCCTTGCCCCCCTTAGCCTCCGCTTATACCCCAGTGGGCTGGGACAGTTCTTCTCCGCGTCCTCTGGCTGTTGTCTAGCAGTGTCCTCCTTGGCTGGCAAGCCACCACTTTCCACTCCACCACGCGTCCAGTCCGACAAGCAACGCCGTGCCCCGCCCCCACTCTTGACACTGCCCCTGACACGTCTGCATTTCTGAAGAGCAGAGGGGAAACCCTGGGGTGGAGAGATCAAGAAGGGAGGGAACTGGACCTCTTCTTTGCGTATTCACAGCTAGCGTCCCCCAAGGTTCTCTGGTTTCAGACTTCACTTTCCCTAAAATAGGCCTGCGAGGCCCTATGTAAGCAGTACTCCTCGGGCACTTCTGGGTTTTACCGCAGGGGGCCCCTCCCTAAGCATAACCGCCTGTTACAGTAGAGTCTTGTTTGGTGCTCGTGTGAACCTGCTTGTGGTTGTTTCCAGGTAGTGTGGACACCCAAGTCCCATAAATCCACTTCGGAACCTTCTCCTGAGGAGTGCGGACAGAGTGCAGAAACGCTCAGAGCTGTTAACACGCTCTAGACACCAACAGCTGATGACAACCAGTAGCAGAGACACAGCGGTAGAGGTGACTTATGGTGGGGTCCAAAACAAACTGACATCGCACGGTGCTCAGCAGCAGCAGCAGTGACCAGGACCTGCAGTGCCCACTGCTGTCCTGCAGTATGATAGGGTCTCGTCTAGTGACATCGGCCCTGCTCCCAGCGCTGCATTTTGGGGATTCATGATTTCCATATGAATCAGGTACAGGAACTCCAAACTGGCAACATTCCTATGAATATACTACGTAGTTTTTCATACAATCATTTGTTTTTTACTCTGAGGCAACTAAAATTTCTACCTTCCTGTTCATTGCTAATTGCATCAGAGTTGCCATTCCATGTATATTTCCTGAATTTCTTTTTCAGATGCTAAAAATTGATGAAACCAACACACTTCCAGATCAGCTCTTCAATTTTTTTCCTGACGCTGCTAATAGATTAAATGACACCTTCCGGCTCTGCTCTTCATTAATCGTTCCCCCACAAATGAATAAAAACAAACATCCTTTGCCGTGATTTTGGCAGAAAGGAATTTACAGAATTTTGAGAACGCAGCCTTTACAGGGAGGTCTCCACCTTCCCAGGTAGAGTGCAATGTCTTCAGCTCATTCCGTCTTTGCATTTCATCCTCCCAAGCTTTGTGCTTTGAAAGCGGCAGCAGTGTTTGGAAGTAGCTGACACACTGTACAGTAATGAGCTGACAAGCGTAAAGGAAAGGTTTCTGGAGTTGCTGTACAAGTAACCTGGAAGATCTCATTGAAACAACTGCTTCACAGGGAAAAAGTTTAAGCGACCATTTAATTGGTTTGAAAATTGCTCTAGGGGTCTAAACCCAATGGAGGAATACTTAAGAGCATCTACGGACTGTGAGAACATCAGGCCTGCAGCACTGGCACCATGGCCTGCTTCTACTCACCCGGATCTCTATCCCAGGAGAGGCAGTGAGCCAGTCCTGCTCCTTCACCCTGCTCCTCCCTGTACCAGGCGGGGACTAGTGACCCATTCGATGACACTACTATTCAACACCCTCCAACTGCCTGTTGCAAAAGTCTCTGATCTGAGAAGGCACAACTAAGAGATCACAGTTCCCTCTCTGCACTCAGATGATAGTGACAGGACCAAGTTTAATGCAGAGAAGGCCGATATACTGGGGCCCAGATCGCTGTGATCAGAACCCCTGGTAAAGCACATGTTCTGTACTGAGACAAGGGAGAGCAGATGAGCAGGCCATCAAGCCCTCCCCCTGTGCCCAATCACAGAACAGGTATCATCCATGGAAATAATAATATAGAACATGCAAAAACCCCAAAAGACCGTGGACTACATATGTTACAAAGAGAAGAAGAATAGATGCTAGACGACTTTGGAGAGCACCCGGGCCTTAGATTTAGCACAGAAAAATTTCAAAATTGCTCCGATAAATTTGTTAAAACATATATCATGAACCATATTTAAAGACACAAAGTCAGATACAAGGACAAGTTTCCATCAACTAGGATATCCATACAGAGATAGAAAGCAGAGAAGAATCAAATGAAGTCTCACAGCAGACAAGTACAACAGTAGAAACAAATTTCCCAGAAAGGCTCATCACTAGATAGGAGTTGATAAAAGTCAGCACAGTGACCTTGGAGAATGATTATTTCTACATGGAGCACAGGGGAGATGATAATTTCAATAGTGTGTTAAATAACATATTTTATTAAAATTGGAAAAGGAGATATTACTAGATACTACATGACCAGTAAAACACGGATTAAAGAATAAAGCAAAATTAATACAAATTAAGAGAATTCAGAGAATAGGGAATATTAAGTATGTCAGATGTTTGTAACACAGTACAAAAGAAAAAGGAAAGGAATAAGATATTTTTAAAATGGTAGCAGGTACTGCAAATTTTTTTGAAAAACATTAATCTGCACATTTAAGAAAAATAAATCCCAAGTAGGATAAATAGAAAAATTGTAGTCAATAGGCTAAAAGCCAAAATAAGGGAAAACTTTTTTTAAAACAGTAAAAGAAAAAAATGTGTCATGAACAAGGTGCCCGAAATAATGTTATCACCTGACCAATAGTAAGAAACTGTGAACTTCAAACGGCAGTAGGATAACTTAACAACTGCTGAGAGGAAAAGATAGCCCACCAGAAATCCTACATCCAGGAACACAATTATGAAAAGAAATGAGGAAATAAAGATACACTCAGATTTTTAAAACAAACAGAAAATTGTTGCTAGTAGATTTGCTCAAGGGCATACTAAAGGAAGTCCTAAATGTGGCAACAGAGAATAACATACACACATGAGCACACACACACACACACACACACAAAACTCCAGTAAAGGTAATTTTTCATGTAAGAGACAGAATGAATGCATAATGAATTTTTCTTTTTTCAATTAGTTAAAAAATAAATAGCTCAAAATTATAACTTCTAAATTTTCTACGAAAAAATTCTGAAGGCCAATAGTTCACTGGTGAATTCTGGAACATTAAGAGGAAAAATTGTACTAATTGCACACAATTTTTTAAAAATTGAATTGTGTGGACTACATTGGTCTTATTCCATAAGTTTGCTAATCTAATATCAAATTAAGATACACCCACCACAAGAAAGAAAACTGTCTCTTATTAACATAACAAAAGACCCTCCAACAACTATTAATCAACCTTATCAACCACATATAGAATGGTTCTATAACAGGGATCACTAAGATATACTCAGGAAACACAAAACAAGATTAGTAGTTGAAGAGAAATCAACCTACTATGCCACATCAATAGAAGACAAAAGCCACATTATCCTATGAATACACTGAGAAAAAGAAAAACTAAATCCTAACATTCACTCACTATACAAAACTCTAGACAAAGAAGTGACCTTTCTCATGTGACAGTGTAGGAAAAATCTACAATATCATAGTAAATGATGAAAGACTAAATATGTTCTCCAAAAGCAGGAAGATTAAGGCATTTATTCCAACCGCTGCTACTGCATCATGTACTATAGTTTCTACCCAGAAAAAGAAAAAAAGAAAACCCTCCAGATCAAAAGAACTAAAACAATAATTATTTGTAGATGAAAATAATTAAAAGACTACTAGAACTAACGAATGTGTTCAGAAAGACTGGAGAATACAAGATAACTCAAGATCAATATAAAATAATCAATTATATTTCTATACATTAGCATTAAATAATCCAAAAATGAAGTTAAGAAATAATTTTAATAATAATAGCAACAAAAGAGTAATAAAGTCAAATAAACTTATCAGAAAATGGAAATAATTTGCCAGAATAAGCAGAATGATTGTAAATTGAAGCAGAAAATACAGTTGAGAGACATTAAGTAGGTCTAAATTATTGAACAGAATCCTAGCTGGCTGTCCTTCAGACAAAGGTCTTCTATCTAGAACATACAAAGAATTAAAAAACATGTATCTGTCCAAATTCAAAGACCCAATCCAGAAATGGGCATCTGAGATGAATACACAATTCTCAGACAAAGAAATACAAATGGCAAATAAATACATGAGAAAATGTTCCACATCCTTAGTCATTCGAGAAA
>PVLD010037628.1:0-10122 GCA_004027595.1 Dinomys branickii | reverse complement strand
TGCGCGGCTCGCCCGATGCACACGAAACGTGAGACCGCTGGGCGTTGCCACCGCCAGAGAGCCGATCTCTGTCGGGAGTCGCCGGAGAGCTGCGCCGGGTCGGGGGTGCGGGAGGGATCGAGCTGTCTGTATTCTCGGGGCGCCAGGACCCAGCAAATCCCTCTCTCCGCTTCCAGCGGCGTTTGGGACCCCCCGCGCGGCTCGCCCGACACGCGCGAAACGTGGGATTGCCGGGCGTCTCCGCCGCTAACAAGCCGATCTCTGTCGGGAGTCGCCGGGGGGCTGCGCCGCCTCGGGAGGCGGGAGGGATCGAGGCGTCCGTGCTCTCAGGGCGCTAGGGCCCAGCAAATCCCTCTCTCCGCTTCCGCCGGCGTTTGGGGCCCTCCGCGCGGCTCGCCCGACACGCGCGAAACGTGGGACCGCCGGGCGTCTCCGCCGCCAACAAGCCGATCTCTGTCGGGAGTCGCCGGGGGGCTGCGCCAGCTCGGGAGGCGGGAGGGATCCTTGATTGTCTTCTTATGTTGGCACAAGGAATGTGGTGGGTGATCCAGAGACTGGATTGACGTGCACCTGACAGTGCACAGGACACTCTTGTTTGTTTAATCTCCCTTGTAGTAGTTTTCCTTGAGCTCTGAATGCTGGCTGAGTCATAAACATGGGGATGTGGCTCCTAAGTATTACCTTGTTTGGAAAAAGAAAACTTGGAGGTTCCCAAGTAGACAGCTACAGCAAAGGGGTGAGTATTAGTCACAGATTTGGAGACCTGTGCCCCTCACCCAAGCCTGTAACTCGTCTGTCCCTTGCTGAGCCTGGGCAACATCTGCTTTCCATCTATACCCTGATGCCACATGTGCCTTTCTTTGTATCTGATAGATGTGCTGGTAGTTAGCTTTCTATTGCTGTGATGAAATACCTCAAACACTCACCTTAAATGAGGAAAGGTCTATTCTGGCCCTTGGTTTCAGAGGTTCAGTCCATGGTTGGTAAGCTCTGTTGATGTGTCTGGTGGTGAAGCCAACCATCATGGCAGGGGGCACTTGGAGGAACAAAACTGTTCATGTCATGATGACCGGGAAGGAGAGAGAGGGAGACGGGAGGGGGTGTCATCACTTTTGAGGTCACACTTGTGGTGACTTTGTGTCCTCCCACCTACTTCCTAAAGATTCTACTGCCTCACAGCTGTGCCACAGACTGGGACCAAGCCCGTAACACATGCACCTTTGAGGAATGCTTAAGAAGCAAATCATAGCATCTCCCATGGGCTGTGGGAGTGTTGAAAGTTCTAGGCTTCTTTTTGGTTTTTTTGAGACAGTGTTTTGCTATGCAGTTCCGGCTAGCCTTGAACTCACTTTGCAGGCTACCAAGTGCTGGGATTACATGTGTCACATTTGGCTTTAGGGACTGTTTTTAGAAAGAAGAAATATTAATAATACTTAGACTTCCTTTCTTGATCTAGAGTAGACTACATCTGTTGCCATTTTCAGCTGGACTGCAGATGATATGGGACCCTCCATGCCTGCTCAGGGTCTGACAACATGTCTGAGAGAGTAACAGCATCCATTTCTAGCAACAGTATCCATTTCTAGGGTAGAGTTACAGAAAAGACTGTGGTGTTTTTCTTTTGTGGATGGCTGTACATACTGAGGCACTGAAGGCTATGATATATTATTGTTGGTATTCCCAGAATAGATGACATGTTCGCATAGCGTTTGGGTTGTGTTATAAACTTTCACAGTCAGGAACTGTACCACTTGGACTTCTCCTTCCCTAAGCCTGGCTCTCAGAAACATTTCCCATCACTACCTTGGAGAGTTGCAAGGTAACTGCGGTTCCCTTGGCAACATTACTGTGTGCCTCTGTGCCATCCCTGCTTGGTTAAGCGGCTGCCCTGATGTGGCCCAGTGATATTCTTTGCATAGACTTTTGGTTGAGCCATGCCGGGAAAAATTAGTTTCATTCTTGGAGATAGAAAGAGTTGAGTGGAAATATTCCCTTCTGGATACAGATAAGAGAAGGCATGTCAGACCAGATACCTTCTCCACCTTAAAAACTGGGTCAGTCTTCTCAACATTTCTTCTGATCTAGTAGAGAGTGAAAATTGGTCTTGTTTTTCTGTCTATCTTAGAAATATGGCTGCATAGCTTCTGGTTGGTCCCTTTCCTCTTCCAGGACTGGGAGTGATCAGATGTTAAATGTTGGTCAGTGAACAGATTAGCTTCGTTCCAGCCTGCATTTGACTATGAACTTGATAACTGAGTCTGATCATTTTTGCAAGGATACTTGATGCTTGATCAGTAAAGAAATAATTGTAGAATTGAACTTCACAACTCAGTATAATTCCCAGGAGAGAGAGAGATGTGCAGCTAGTTCTTCAGATGCTCTGAGGCACACTTCTAATGACATCAGAACTTTAGTTACACTAACTAGTGCTTGAAATAATTGTTGATCTTCATTAGCAGTATCAAAGGCATTGCACATATGTCTAGTGGCTTATAGTGTTCACTTGCATTTTATGGGAAGAACTTTGCAGCCTGGTTCTTTGCCAAAAGAACACTACTTAGGGCAAAATAGAAACATACTCTGAGTATACTGAACACATGAAAGATAACTAAGTAAATATATAAATAGCACTTAAATATGTACAGCTGATGTTTTGGTACCTGAAGTGCTATTGGATAGTTCCTTTAGAAACAGCTCTCAGATCAAAAGTATTCCAGGTTCTTCTTGCCTCTAACAAAGAACTGGATGAGAAAAGCCAATAATGTTGCCAGAAAGTTTATTTGAAAAGTGCAAGGTAAAAGAGTATGGGAGAAACCAGCTTTGCAGAGTGAACTTGGGCCAAAGAGAAAACGTGTGAAAACAAAAATAAAAATGTACACCACATCCGAGAAAGGCGGTGCCGGCTCCCATGCAAACTCATGAGTGGTAGCGGCTTTCCAGGATGGCTGCTGCTCTGCTGTGCCATCCACATCTCCCGGGAGCTCCCTAGAAGTTCAACACAGGAGGCTCTCGAATTTCCCCAGCCGGCTTTAGCACGCCCTTTCTCCTATGTCAGTAGCATGTGTTGCAAATGTTCTCAGTTCTGTTAGAAACTCTTCTACAGCCTGCTTCCTTAATTGTGCTGCAGATCCTCTGGGTCCAAAGTCATGCATCAGCTAGAAAGAGAAGCCTTTGAGTAAACATCATGAATTTTCCTGGAGCAACTCTGCTATTTAACATGTTATTTAGGACTTTTGGAAGGAAGGAAGGCTTTCTAATATTTTCAAATTATAACATATATACACTTATAGTCTCATTGTTGAGCATTTGATCAGTATAAAATATTTCTATACGTCCATATAAATTATGCCAAATAGGTTTCATTGCGAATTTTCATACATGCATACAATGTGGAGGTGGATCATACCCATCTCCCTCCCCCTTCAATCCCATCTCTATTAATAGTTTCCCATCATCAATCTTCGTCTCTAGAGTCCACACTGCAGAAGCATGCAATACTGTTTTGCTTAACAAGATGACCTCAATGTTCTATCCATTTTCCTGCAAATGACATAATTTCATTTTTCTCTATGGCTGAATAATACTTCACTGTATGTATAAACCACATTTTCTCATCCATTTACAGACCTCATAACATGCCTATTGTGAATAGTGCCATAATGAACATGGGTGTACAGGTACTACACAGTAGTTTTATCTTTACGGTTTTGTGTGTATCTCTGTGCATATGTGTGTGTGTGTGTGTGTGTGTGTGTGTGTGTGTGTGCGCGTGTGTTAGTAGGGATTGAACTTGCACTTTTGCACTGAGCTACATTCCCAGCCCTTTCGCAAATTTTTATTTTGAGTCAGAGGTTCACTCAGTTGCTCAGGACAGCCTCAAGCTTAGCATCCTCCTGCCTCATCCTTCTGAACCACTGGGGTTATAGGCCTGCTTCACCATCCCTGGTTTATTTTTAATTTTTTGAGAAAACTCCATATTGCCTTCTACAGTGGCTGTACTAAGTCACTTTCCCCCCAATACTGTATAAAGGTTTCTTTCTCCTGTGTCCTTGCCAAAATTTACTATTTCTTATATTCTTAATCATAGCCACTTAAGCTGGGGTTAGATGGAAGATCAATACAGTTTTCATTTACATTACCCTGATGGCTAATATTTAAATATTTTCAAAAGTATAACATATGTACATTATGTATGTAATAATTATATATGGAACATTTTTATTTAATTATTGGCAAATTATATGACTTTTTAAAAATTAATTTTATTGGTACATTTTAGGTATACATAATGGTAACATTCACCATAGGGAACTTGTTGCTATACATGATACATCTTGCATCACCTTTCTTCCCATTTCCCTCCCCTCTATTCAACCCCTCTTCCCTTCCTTACCTACAAAAGCTTTGTTGCCGTTTTCTCCTATTTTCATGTTTTCTTCTCCGATCCTTCCTTTCTCCCTCCCCCTCTTTGTTCCCCTTCCCATTTGAATATTTTCTCCCCATTTCTCAGTATCTATTATATGCTTTTATTTTTACTTACACTTTTGATTTCTCACACCAGAAAAACAATGCAATATTTAAACATGAGTGTCCCATTTATTTCACTTAAGAGTATGGTCTTAAGGTGTATTCATTGACCTAGTGTCTCAAGCTTGTCATTCTTTATGGCAGAATGGTACTCCATTGTATTAAAAAATCCACATCTGCTTTATCCATTTATTGTTTGATGAGCACCTGGGCTGTTTCCAAGAATTAGCTATTACAAACTGTAGCACTTATAAACATACTTGTGCATATATCGCTATGGTATGATGCTTTTAATTCCTTTTGGAAGGTACCAAGAAGTGGAATAGCTGGATCCAATGGGATCTCTAGCTTTAGTTTTGTGAGAAATTTCTGCACTGATTTCCACATGGTTGCATCAGTCTATACTCCCACCATAGTGAAGAAGGGTTTCTTTCACCTCACATCCCTGCCAGTACTTGTTATTGGTTGATTTATTAATAATAGCCATTCTTTTTGAAGTGAGATGGGAGGTCGGTGTTGCTTTAATTTGCATTTCTTGAATGACCAGTGATGTTGAACTTTTTTTTCATTTATTTATTTGCCATTTCTATTTCTTGATTGAGAAGTGTCTGCTCATTTTAGATGCTCATTTTTTTTGACTGGGTTGTTCAATTTTGTGGTAGTCTAATTTTTTAGTTCTTTATGTATTCTAGATAGTAGTCCTATTCTGAGGAACAGATGGCAAAATGTTTTCCCACAGTGTGGGTTGTCTCTTTGCTCTGTTGGTGGTTTCTTTTGCTATGGAAAAGATTTTTAATAAGATGAGATCCCAGTTCTTGATTCTTTGTGATAAATTCATGTGTGATTGAGATTTTGTTCGTAAGTCTTTTCCTACACCAATCACTTGAAGAGTTCTACCTACTTTATCTTCCAGCAGATTTAGTGTTTCTGTTTTAATATTTAGATCTTTGATACATTTGGATTTTACTTTAGTGCATGGTGAAATATATGGGCCTAGTTTTAATCTTGTGCATGTGGAAAGCCAGTTTTTCCAACACCAGGAATTAAAGAGGCTATCTTTCTTCCGGGGAAGGTGTTTGGCTCCTTTATTAAAGATAAGTTGGTTGAGTACGTTTAGAGTTGTTTTTGCATCTTCTAATCTATTCTATTCATGCTCAGGTCTGGTTTTTTGCCGGTACCATTCTATTTTCATCACCGTAGCTTTGTAGTACAGTTTCAAGTCAGTGATTATGATGTTCCCTGTCTTGCCTTTGTTGCCCAGAACTGCCTTTGCTATTCTAGGTTTCTTCTGGTTAAAAATGAATTTTAGGATCGTTTTCTCTAATTCTGTGAGATATGCTATTGGAACCTTGATTGGGATTGCATTAAATCTGTATAATAATTTTGGAAGTATGGCCATTTTCACTATATTGGTACTTCCTACCCAAGAACAAGGGATAGCTTTTCATTTTCATATACCCTCTTCAATGTTCTTTTTCAGAATACTATAATTTTCAGTGTAGAAGTCTTTTACTTTCTTTGTTTGATTGATTCCTAGGTATTTCAGGGGTTTCTTGGATCCTATTATTGAAAGTGTTGTTTCCCTAATTTCTCTCTCAGTGTGTTTTTATTTGTTTACAGGAATTCTACTGAGTTTTGAGTACTCACTTTGTATCCAGCTATACTGCTGAATTTGTTTATTAAATCTAGAAGTCTTTTGGGGAATTTTTAGGATCTTGTATGTAGGGTATCATGTTACCTGAAAATTATGATAATTTAATTTCTTCTTTTCCTATCCTTATTCCTTTTTCTCGTCTAATTGTCCTGGGTAGTGTTTCCAGAGCTATATTGCATAAGAGTGGTGATAGTGGACATCCTTGTCTTGTTTCTGATTTTAGAATGAAAGCTTTCATTTTTTTGTCCATTTAGTATGATGTTGGCTATTGGTTTGTCATAAATGGCTTTTATCCAACTGAGTGAGATAAAGTCACATATTTCAAATTTTTGTGGAGTTACTTCACTGTGAATGAGTGTTGAATGTTGTCATATTCTTTTTCTGCATTTACTGAGATGATTAGGTGGTTTTTTTGTCCTCAACTCTGTTAATATAGTGCATTTCATTTACTTATTTGTGTATATTGAACCATCCTTACATTCCTGGGATGAATCCTACTTACTTATGGTGTATAATCTCGATGATTTTCTAATTAGAGCTTGCCAGTATCTTATTGAGGATTTTTGCATCTATGTCCATTAGGGAAAATGGCCTGTAGTTCTATTTTGGTTAAATCTTTTCTGATTTTGGTATCAGGGTAATGCTTGCTTCCAGCGCTGAATTTGGGAGTATGTTTTAATAGTTATTTTTTTTCCAGTACTAGGCATTGAACTCAGGACCTTGCTCTTGCCAGGCAGGTGCTTATTCCACTGAGGTATATCCCCAGTCCCTGGGAGTATGTTTTGAATGGAAAAGGTTTATTTAGCTCACAGTTTGTAGAGGCTTCAGTCCATAATCACCTGGCTCCAAGGCAGGATGGCACATAGCAGAAAGACAAGAATGGAAGACAGCAAGAGCAACAAGAGCGAAATGGAATTTGGGAGTATTGCTTCCGTTTCAGTGTCAGTAAGCAGTCTGAGGAGTAGTGGCCTTAGATCTTCTCTAAATTTAGTAGTGAGTCCATCCAGACCTGGGCCTTTTCTTTGTTAGTAAATTTTTAATTAGATCTCTGATTTCATTGACTGATAATGGGTGATTTGGAATCTTTACATCTTCTTGATTCAGCTTTAGTAATTCTTTTTTTTTTTTTTTTTTGGCGGAACTGGGGATCGAACTCAGGACCCTGCACTTGCTAGGCAGGCGCTTATTCCACTGAGCTATATCCCCAGCTCTAGTAATTCATATGTATCTAGGAATCAGTCCATTTCTTCCATGTTTTCCATCGTATTACAATACAGATTCTTGAAGTAAATATTAGTGATCTCCTGGATTTCTGTTGGATGCATTTTGATTTTACCCTTTACGTTCTAAGTGTCATGAAAGCGAGTCTTTTCCTTTTTGGTGAGATAGATTGTCAATTCTATTTAATCTTTCAAAGAACCAATTCTTGATTCATTGGTTCTTTGTATTGCTTTCTTATTCTCAACTGCATTGATTTTTGCTGTGATTTTTATAATTTTCACCCTCATAAAAGCTCTGGACATCAGTTGATCTTTTTCTAGAAGCTTGAGGTTCAACATTAGGTTAGTTATTTGAGCTCCTTCTGGTTTTATGTTAGAATTTTCTGCTGTAAATTTCCCTCATAAGACTGTTTTGATTGCATCATACATTCCAGTATGTTGCATTGGCAACATATTGTAGAAACTGTTTACTGTAGAAACTGTTTAACTTGTTTAATTTCATCTGTGACCCATTGGTTCAGGAAGCTATTATTTAATTTCCATGTGTTTATGAAGTTTTTGTGGTTTCTTTCACTACTGATTTACAATTTCATTGCACTATGCCCTGATAATATGCACAGGCTGCTTCAATTCCTTTGCCTTTATTTAAGCATGTTCTACGAACTAGTATGTGGTCTATTTTAGAGAACATCCTATGTGCAGCTGAGAAGAATGTGTATTCTGTTGTGAGGTACAATACTCTGTAGACATTTACTAAGTCCACTTGTTCAAAAGTTTGCTGCAGTTCTAATAGTTCTTTGCTGATTTTTTTTGTATTTGAGACAGTGGTATATTGAGGTCCCCCCCAAAATTGTATTAGTGCTTATAGGATTTTTAATGTCTATTAATATATGTTTTATATAGTTCAGTACACCACTATTTGGTGCATATTTATGATTATTATATCTTCTTCTTGGATTGTTCCCTTTACAAGGACATAGTGATCTTCTTTGTGTCTCTTGATCATTGTTGGCTTGAAGTCTGTTGGTAAGTAGAATAGCTACCCCTGTTTTTTTCTGGGTTCTTTCACATCAAGTATTGTTTTCTATGCTTTGACTTTCAGTCTATGAGTTTCTGTTTCAATTAAATGTGGTTTTTTGTATGTAGCATGTTGTTAAAGCTTGTTTCTTGATCCATTCTGCCACTTGTTTCTTTTGATTGCTGAATTCAGCCCATTTACAGTGATATTAAAATTGATAGGTTTTGGCTTATAATTCTCTTGTTATGTTCCTGTTATTGGTTCTCTTTTTTGAAACAAGAAAATATTTTTTAAAAGTTAAGTAGAGCATGCACTGGTTGAAGTAGTTGGAAAAAGTCTCCCAAGAAAGAAAATCCCAACACCAGAGAGATTCAGTGTTGAATTTTACCAGACATTTGAAGAACTAATACTGATGCTCTTTACATTAACCTAAAAATAGAAAGGGAAGAAGCTATCGAAATGTACTGTACAAAACCAGTATTACCTTACTACCATAACCTAATAAAGACACACACACACACACACACACACACACACACACACACACCTGTAAACCAGTATATTTTATAAACATGAATCAAAAAATCTTCAGTAAAATACTTTTAAATTGAATTCAATCTCACATTAAAAAATTACACATCATAATCAAGTTGGGTTTATTCCAGTGATGCAGGGTTGACTCAACACGTGCAAATCAATATGTGTAATATAGCATATAAATAGAATCAAGGATAAAATTTTCATTATTTCCCAATAGAGTCAGAAGGAATCTTCAGCATAAGTCAACATCCTTTCACAATACAAACCCTGAAAAAACTAAGTATTGAAGGATCGTATCTCGATATAATACAGGCTATATACAACACCATAGACAATATTCCATTCCTAACAGTCTCACAAAGAAAGAAGGGAGGGAGGAAAGAAGGAAGAAAGGATGGAAGGAAGAAAAGAAAGACAGTGAGAGAATAAGAATGAATCCAAACAAGTAGGTGAAAAACACCTATAATAAAAATTATAAAATAATTTTGAGATACATTGAAGACAATAGAAGATAGAAAACTTCCCATGATCATGGATTGGATGAATTAACATTGTGAAAACAGCCACACTACCAAATGCCATCTACAGATGCAGTGCCATCTCCATCACAACACCAACATCATTCTTCATGGAACTAGAAAAAAGTCTAAAGTTCATGGGTCACAAATGATCCAAAATAGCCAAAGCATTCTGATCAAAAATGAATAAAGCTAGAGGCTTCATGGTTTCAAAATATAGTCTAGATCCATCCACAACAAAGCATTATATTGGCATAAAAATGGACATATAGACTAATGGAATAGAATGGAGAACCCAGAAGTGAAATCCAAAAACTGCAGTCATCTGATTCTCAATAAAAATGTCAAAAACATGGTGGGAAGAAGAGTACTTTTAGCCACTATTTAAAAAAATCTGGGAGGATCCGGGGAAGATGGCGACCGGGTGAGCAGCAAGGGAGCGAACCTCCTTAATAAACACCACCAGCTCGAGACAGACTTGGTGAGCGTGAATGCCGGAACCTCGGCTGGGAAGTTTAAACTGGGCGTATTTCTCTGAGATGCCGGGGGAGATGTGGTAGGGCGAACCAGGCTGCCGGGGCGAGACGTGGGAAAGTCCCAGACGCTGGGAGCCGGGGACGATCCCCGCGGGGAAGAAGCGGGGAT
>PVLD010037627.1:0-10123 GCA_004027595.1 Dinomys branickii | reverse complement strand
TGAGAGGATCAACGGTCTGACTAAATTTGCATGTCTGTATATGGGTCCATACATCTACAATTCGAAGATATCAATGAATAAAGCAACAACTACTGTTGAGACCATATCACCTTGTCTATAGATTAGTTGTGATTGTACTATTTTCTATGATAATGGGTGTCTGTTTGTCAATATGTTTTTGTACTTTTATGTTTCTAAAATAAATAAATAAATAAATAAAAAAAAAAATAACTATCATCAAGAACACACAGAGTTAATGCTTGTAAGAATGTAGGGGAGGAAGGAACCCTTTTACATTGTTGGTTGAAATATAAACTACTACAACCACCATGGAAATATGCATGGAAATTCCTCAAAATACTAAAAATGAAAATACCATTTCACCAGCTATACTTCCCTTGGGCATATTCTCAAAAAATTAGAAACATCATACTATAGTGACACATGCATACCTGTGTTTATAGCAATGCAATTCACAGTAACTAAGTTCTGGAAATAGCTTGGATGCCCATCATCAGATGAGAGAATAAAGAAAATATGTTATATATACACAATGGAATATTATTCAGCCATAAAGAAGAATGAAGTAGCATCATTTGCAGGAAAATTGATGGAATTTGAGATCATTCATGCTAAGTGAAGTAAACCAGACACTGAAAGTTAAATATCACATGCTTTCTCTTATATTAAAAAATAAAATATAAATACATGAATGAATAAAATAAAAGAGAGATTATAGGAAACAAGTAGGTAGACTCTTGGAGATGGGGAAAGGGATTAGGGAAGGTGGAAAAAAAGAGGGGTTAAGAGATTATAAATGATCAAGATATGTCATATATATGTATCAGTTACCCAAAATGAATGTCACTATTCTGTATTACAAACATACACTAATTTAAAAATTCTGAGTATTAGATCAAAAGTTAGAAAATTTTTTCAGGCCATGGATATAGCTCAGTGGCACCAGTGCCTGCCTGGCAAGCACAAGGCCCTGAGTTCAATTCGCAGTACCAAAAAAAAAAAAAATGTAAAGGAAAACTTTTTTCTTTGAAGGACAAGACAGAAAGTATTCTAGAATTTTCAGAGCATATCTCATACTGATCTTACATTTTCCCTTGGTTTTGTTTACAACCCTTTAAAAATGTAAAATCTATTTTTAAGTTGTGAGCCCCAGTTTCCTAGCTCCTGTCTTAGATAACACCTGTAGGTAAGAGGTTAATTAACAAGAGACTGTGAAGAAAAGAAATGCAATCCAGATTTCATCAAGGGCTTTTCTATACTCTCCTCCACAAAATCTCATTAAGTTTAATGTGAGTCCTCAATTTTATTGTCTATTACTTTAGAGAGCTCCCACATCATCAGTAACTTCTATTAAGTCTGTATGACTTTTGTGTATGTGAATTGGTCTCATCCCACACCAACATGAAATTGGATCCCTTCATCAGCATACACAAAGAAGAGCATGCACATATACGTGCACCGTAAGTCCGCTCAAAATGAGCACATTCATTGGGTCATTAAGTAGATTCACATGCAGAACTACGCAGATTTTTGCAGTTACATAGCTTTCTAATGTATTTTTATCTCATTTGTTGGTTCTTGATATTAAACTAAATTAATTCCTTTCAAGATACTCTGCTATTGGGAATTTCTCCTTCATCTAATCTTCTATAGTTTAATTAATTAAAGCTGTTTTTACATAGTTATATCTATAGTGTTATTTCTATGACCTCATGAAAGTTACTTCATTATTGTTACTCTCTTTTCTTACTGTCCAGTCTTCTAGGATGTGGTGCCACAGGTTATCCCACCTGCAAAGCCAGAGCCGGCATTTGCTGAAGGGAGGAGTCATATGTGAAACCTTTCAACGACCCAACTTCAAAAGCTTATTTTCATTACCCATCCATTGGCATCATACAGCCTCCAATTTCCTGAATTGTGCTTGGCAACAACATGAAGATCACTTTGGTAAGAGATGCATGGGGACAGATACATTTTTAAAATGATGGCAAAAAGAACACATAAAATTTATCTTCAACATGTAAACATACAACCCAACTAAGGGTGGGGAACTCTACCTTGTTCCAGTCAAACTCCATCTCCCTATATCTCTTAACACAAAAAGAAAGAAAAAACAAAGCCTCAACATATAGGAGGGAGGGTTTCAAAGGCATACACTAGGCATTTTACAACCACAGAGGCTAAAGGATAGACAGAGCTATATCCTGCATAGGAGATTTCCCGATCCTCTGCAACAATTCATACAAACTAAATGTCTTCAAATAAGAGAAATTTTTAATCTTACAGTTCTGGGAGGTAGAAGTGTGAAATCAAGATGTTGACAGGATCACGCCCCCCCTTCAAAGGCTCTAGGACAGTGGTGGTGACCTATGGCATGTGTGCTGCAGTGGGCTATTTGTATCCTTGCAAGTTCTAAAATATTTACCATTACTGCTCTAGGGGAAAATCATTTTTTCTCATTTTTCTTGGTTGCCAGCAGGCCTTGGCATAGCTTTGCTATGGCAGGATCCGTCCCTTCAGTCTATTCCTTCTGCACATTATCTCCCATGTCTTCAGATTTTTTTCCTTATAAAGATAACATTTATTGGATTTAGAGCCTACCCTAATACACTGTGGCTTCATTTTAACCTGATTATATCTACAATAACCCTTTAGGTATTCCTTGATTTATAATAATAGGGTTACATCTTGATAAACACATTGTAAGATGAAAATATAAGTGAAAATGTACTTAATATACCTAATTGCCCATGCGTCATAGCCTAACCAACTAGTACACTATAGAACATGCGTATCCACACTTTCGGCTTGCCTGGGTCACACTGAGTGAATTGAAATTATCTTGAGCCACATATAATATATATAATACAGTTAATGTATATAAGTAAAACTTCTTTATTTTTAAGATTTTCTTATAACACCTCTAGTACTATCATAAACTCGTATAATGTCTAATATATGTAGGTTTTGGTTCCAGAATGTGTGACAGGTGGAAGAGGCAGAGTTAGCTCTTCCACACAGCCTTCTATTGCCCAAACAATCTGCTTGAGTATTCTGCTACTGACCCATGAAAAATATCACTAAAAATCACATAATCACATTAAAAGTTTGTGATCTTGTGAGTCTCCCATTACCACCTGTCCATGGTCACATGGACCTGGGCTGCAGGTTTGACATGCCTGGTAGAGTATCCTTTCTTCTCACAATCATATGACTGGCTGAAATCTATGACTCATTGCTGCTGCATGATATGGTGAGAGACTGTTGTACCACATATTACTAGCCCAGGAAAAGATCAAAATTCACAATTCAAAAGATAGTTTTTACTGAGCATGTATAGCTTTTGCACCATTGTTATGGCTTATATCCAGATGTTTTCCCAAAGCCTCATGTACTCATTCGTAAGTGGGGCTTTTTGGAGGTAGCTGGATCTAGGGTATGTGAATGTGGATTAAGAGTGTGTGGTACTGGATTAGTCCACTAATTGGTTTATCATAGTTCTGGGTGTGAACAATAGGAAGCCGCACACTAGATATTGGTAACACCACCCAGACGGTTTGTATCCTGGGTGGGATAAAAGAAACAGAGGCCTTCTGCTGCTGCTTACTGCTTGCCACCTCTTGCCTGCTCTGCTATGTAGTGTTTCTTCTCTGCCATGCCCCTTTGCCATGTTGCTCTGCCTTGGAACCAGCTGACTGTGAACTGAAACCTCTACAAACTGTAAACCGAAAAAAAACTTTCCTCATTTAATTTGTGGATGTCAGGTATTTTGTCCCAACAATGAGAAAGTAACTAAGTCAACCATCATAAAGTAAAGAATCATAAGCCAGCCCATTGTAAGCCAGGGACTATCTGTATTTCCAAATAAGATAATGTTCACAGGTATCAGAGATTCGAATTTCAACATTTTTGTGGGGTAGGGGGATGTAGTTGAATCTAGAACATCCTGGAAGAAAGACCAAAAGCACTCGTAAAGTCCATTCTCCCAAAGCACAGGTCCACTCCAAAGATTAAAATTTAATTTGAACATTATAGAATGCTTTCCTCCCCTACAGACTGACAGAAACTAATAAGCCTCCAATAAAATAACAGTAGATTAAAGCTAGGATTGCTGCAAGAGACAGATTATCTCTGAGCTGCAGCACATAGGGAAGAGCCAATCCTAAGCGGACAGAGGAAAACAAAATTAATAGAGGAACTTAATATTTGGCAGCTATAGAGATAACAAATACCAAACATAGACCAAATCCTTCACTGGATTAATGTAAATACTTATACTAAAGTCCAATTTACCTCAGTGTCTACTACTTATACCAACATAGAGTACATATGGCTTTCAACAATATAAAAATTACAAAGTATGCTAAGAGAAGAAATAATGTACTGTAATTAGAAGACATAAGGCCACATCACAATTAGATTTACATATGACACAGGTGAAATTATCAGTCAGGATTTTAGGATTGTTTCATTTTTATGAATAATGTCATTGTAAGATTGAAAATAATTTCATTGAATTCATATACATTTGGGTAGTGTGCACATTTTAGAAATATTCTAATCTGTGAACATGTAATATCTTTGTATTTATTTGTTTTATATTTTTGAATGTATAGATATTTTATTTAAATTTAGTCTTATGTATTTTCTTTTTTGCAGCTTTTCTAAATCAAATTATCTTCTGGATTTTTGGATAGTTCATTTATAATATGTAGAAATGCTATTATTTTTGTATGTTAATTTTCAGGTCCTACACCTTTACTGAATTCATTTATCTATTTATTAGTTCTATCAATTTTGGTTAGAGTCTTTATAAATTTCTATTAGAAAATCTTTACTTTTTATTTTTTTCTTTCCTAATTACTGTTGCTAGAATTTCCAGTACTATATTGAATGAAAATAATAGGAGTAGGAATTCTTGTCTTCTCCCTGACCTGAGAGGGAAAGCTTTCAACTTAAGACCCTGTATTAGTCATTTCCTTGTTAATGGGACAAGATACCTGACATCCAGAACTTAAAAGAGGAGAGGTTTATTTTGGCTCACAGTGTCAGTGGTTTAAGTCATTGCTGGCTAGCTGCTAGGCACAAAAAGCATGGCAGAATGGCATGGTTGAGGATACTTGTTCAGTGCTTGGTGGTCAGAAAGCAGAAAGATAAAAGAGAGCCAGGAGAAGAATACAATGCCCCTAGTGACCCACCCCTTTGATCAGATCCTACCTCAGAACAACACAGTCAACTATGAACTCAGCAGTAGAAAAACCCACTGATGGGAGTACTCCCCCCATGATCCAATCACTTTCCAAAACCTCCACCTTTAAACACATACATGAAATAGCAGAAGTGATTGCAACAAAAGTAAAGAAACAACTCCACCAGGCCATAGAAGAGATAGATCAGACATAAACTCTCAGGCAAAAAATGAAAAGACAATAATAATTAAGAAATTGCTCAGCACATCTAGAGAAGAAAGATTAAAAAACATAGATGAACATAGGCAACACATGGAAACATTACATGAGGAATATATGAATGAACTAGAACACATGAAACAGAGTCAAAGAGATTTCCAGGAAATCAGAACTTCCACTGAAAGCTTGCAAAACTGCTTAAATGAAGCCAATGAAAGAATTTCAGATCTTGAAGACAGCATGGCAGCTAGTGATCATGGAAGGAAGGATCTCTTAAAATCAACAAGGATCAGGGAAAAATCAATTCAACAGCTGCAAGATGAGGCAAAACGAAATAATGTCCGAGTAATAGGAGTCAGTGAAACAGCAGGAGGCAACACAAATGATATAAACAGAATATTTGCAGAAATAATAGCAGAAAATTTCGAAAGCATGGAAACAGAACCTGAGATACAGGTAAATGAAGCTTATACAACTCCTACTAGTCATAACCATAATAAAACTGCACTTGATGATAATCAAAATCCCAGATCTCCAGCAAAAGAACAGACTATTCAAAGCTGCTAGAGAAAAGAAATAGATCACCTATAAAGGAAACCCAATCAGAATCACAGCAGACTTCTCAACACAAACCATCCAATCGAGAAGAGCTTGGACCAAAGTATTATAGGTCCTAAGACAAAACAGCTTCCAACTAAGATTGATGTATCTGGCCAAACAATCCTTCAAGTTTAACAGAGAAATAAAATATTTCCACAACAAAAGCAACTGAAGAACTTCATGAGTGCCTAACCACCCTTACAAAAAGCACTAAAAGACATTCTAGACAGAGAAGAAAATGACCGCAATTTCAAGAACAACAGGAGAAAGGAATCCTTAAGAAGAGCAAGCAAATAAACAGGTAGAAAAAATAAGAAACCAACAGCAAGTAAATAACATGACAATGATAAGCCAACACATATTGGTTATAACCATAAATGTAAATGTCCTCAATTCACCAGTCAAAAGAAATAGACTGGCAGAGTGGATTAAGAAACAAAATCCAGCGATATACTGTATACAGGAAACACATTTTACTCAAAAGGAAATCCATAGACTCAAAGTCAAAGGATGGAAAACAATCCTTCATGCAACAGGAACCCAGAAAGAAGCAGGAGTAGCTATTATGTTTGCAGACAGTGTAAACTTCAAACTGAGAACAATTGAAAGAGATAAACAAGGTCATTTCATACTTGTTAGGGGAAAACTGCAAGAGGATGAGATAACAATCCTAAACATGCATGGACCACATATCAGAGAACCAAACTACGTAAGGTAAATCCTAACAGACATAAAGACACATATAATTACTAACACTATTGTAATAGGGGACTTCAACACCCCTTTCACACAAAGAGATAGGTCAACTGGACAAAAAGTCAGCAAAGAAATAACAGATCTGAACCAAAGCTGTGAACAGATGGACTTAGTAGATGTATACAGAGTGTTCTACCCCATAACATGAGATTACACACTTTTCTCAGCTGCACATGGGACCTTCTCTAAAATAGACCACATTCTAGCCCATAGAACCTACATAACTAAATGCAAGAGAATTAAAATTATCCCATGCATATTATCTGAGCACAGTGCAAAGAAAGTGGAAATTAATGACAAAAGGAAATCCAAAAACTCCATAAACACTTGGAAATTAAACAACAACCTCCTCAATAACCAATAGGTCACAGAAGAAACTAAAGAAGAAATTAAAAAATACTTGCAAATAAATGAAAATGTGAATACAACCTACTGGAACCTGTGGGACACAATGAAAGTGGTCCTCACAGGAAAATTTATAGCGATGAACTCACAAATAAGGACAACAGAAAGAGAACAACGAAATAGCCTAATGCTGCACTTCAAACTTTTAGAAAAAGAAGAACAAGTCAAGCCCAAAGCCCAAAGAAGGGAGGAGATTATAAAGAGCAGAGCAGAAATTAATGCAATTGAAACAACGAAAAGTCTACAAAAAATAAATGAATCAGAGCTGGTTCTTTGAAAGAATAAATAAAATTCACAAACCCCTAACCAGCCTTATCAAAAAAGAAAGAACTCAAATTAATGCAATAAGGAATGAAAAGGATGAAATTACTACACATTCTACAGAAATTCAGAAGATCTTTAATTTCTACTTTGCAAATCTTTACTCCCAATGGATAGAAAACTCAAAAGAAATGGACAGATTCCTAGATATGTATGACTTACCAAGGTTGAATCAAGAAGATATAAAAATCCTGAACAACCCAATATCAATTAATGTGAGTGAAAATGTGATTAAAAGCTTACCAACAAAGAAAAGCCCAGGCCCTGATGGATGCACAGCAGAATTGTACAAGAAATTCAGAGAAGATTTACTATCAACACTCCTCAAACACTTCAATGAAATTGAAAAGGAAGCAATTCTCCCTGACTCATTTTTGGAGGCAAGTATCATATTATTACCGAAACTAGAGAAAGACCCAAACAAGAAAGAGAACTACACCCATGGATGCGCCACAGTGGGCCCCGCGGCTGCTCCACTGAAGGCCCCGCTCAGGGCACCTCATGGACTGGACCCGCCCCCACCCATAGCACGATGACAGGGTGGAGCCGGGCAGTCCGCTGTGAGCATATGTGCTTTTCCACCTCCGACCATGGCAGTTTGTATACACCCATGTATGTTATAGTATAGTTTGAGGCAGCTATATCTCTTCCCAAGGCGAGAGTCCAAGGATATAGATAAACCCAGGAGTACAGTTATTATCACAGGGAAGATGACTGATTGAGTGGTAGGGCAACAGAGATGAGGGAGGAGAAAAATTGAATGATCAAATGGGCCATCTTCTGTGTAACTTAGTAATAAAGGTGAAGGTAACATTATGTAGGACAGCATCCAGAGCTAATTCCCTTCTATGTTCTCTATAATTCTGTATTTCCTCAATCGTTTTTGTATTAAAAGAAGTGAAGATAACTATATTATACAGCATCCAGTGCAAATTCCCTACTATCTTCTTTATAATTTGGTCTTTCCTTTAATGTTTTTTGTGTTAACTAATGTGAAGATAACTATGTAATACAACATCCAGTGCTAATTCCCTACTATATTCTGTATAACTTTGTATTTTCTGTATTGTTTATGGCTTTTCTGGTTCATATGTCTCCATTCTTTTGTCTTTAAAATAAAAAAATAAAAAATAAAATAAAATAAATTTAAAAAAAAAGAAAGAGAACTACAGACTAATCTCCCTAATGAATATAGATGCAAAGATACTCAGTAAAATACTAGTACACAGAATGCAGCAAATCATCAAGAAAATCGTGCACCACAGCCAAGTCAGATTCATTGCAGGAATGCAGGGATGGTTCAATATTTGCAAATCAATTAATGTTATACACTATATCAATAGAGCAAAAGACAAAAACCACATGATCATCTTAATAGATGCAGAAAGAGCTTTTGATAAAGTAGAACATGCATTCCTGATAAAAACTCTACAGAAAATAGTAGATGGTCTTTACCTCAACCTGATCAAAGCCATCTATGACAAACCAGCAGTCAACATTATACAAAATGGACAAAAACTGAAAGGTTTTACTTTAAAATCTGGGACAAGACAAGGATGTCTGCCATCACCACTCCTGTTCAACATAGTTCTGGAAGCATTAGCCAGAGCAATTAGAGAAGAGAGAGAAATAAAAGGAATAAGGATAGGAAAGGAGGAAGTAAAACAATCACTATGTGCAGACGACATGATACTTTACATGGAAGACCCCAGAAACTCCACAAGAAGATTCCTGGAATTAATTGACAAATTCAGCAGTGTATATGGATACAAAGTCAACACCCAAAAGTCAATAGCATTCCTATACACAAACAACAAACAAACTGAGAGAGAAATTAAGGAAACCATACCTTTCACAATACCATCAAAGAAATTGAAATATATAGCAATTAATCTAATAAAAGAAGTAAAAGAACTATTCAATGAAAACTATAGTACTGTGGAAAAAGAGATTGAAGAGGATTTCAGTAAATGGAAAAATATTGCTTGCTCGTGGATAGGAGGAACCAACATTGTGAAAATGGCCATACTACCAAAATTGTTCTACAGATTCAATGCAATTCCAGTTAAACTACCATTAGCATACCTCACACATCTAGAGAAAACATTCCTTAAAATCATCTGGAACCAGAAGAGAACAGAATAGCAAGAGCAATCCTGGGCAACAAGGACAAGTGAGGTGGAATTACAACCCATGACCTGAAATTATACTACAAAGCTACTGTAATAAAATCAACATAGCACTGACTACAAAACAGACCATAAGATCAATGGAACAGACTGGAAGATACAGACACAATCACAAACATACTCAGCCACAGCCTAGTCTTTGATATCAGGGCCAAACAAGCTCACTGGAAGAACAATAGCCTCTTTAATAAATGGTGCTGGAAAAACTGGCTTGCCTCTTGCCGAAAACTGAAAATAGGCCCAAGTGTATCACCATGCACCAAACTCAGGTCAAAATGGATCACAGACCTCAACATTAAAACAGAAACTCTAAATCTATTGGAAGAGAAAGTAGGTAAAAATCTTGAAGACATAGGGGGGGTAGGCAGAGAGTTCATGAACAAAAACCAAACTGCCCAGGAAATATTTCAAAGAATCAACAAC
>PVLD010037626.1:0-10123 GCA_004027595.1 Dinomys branickii | reverse complement strand
TCTGACTAAATTTGCATGTCTGTATATGGGTCCATACATCTACAATTCGAAGATATCAATGGATAAAGCAACAACCACTGTTGAGACCATATCACCTTGTCTATAGATTAGTTGTGATTGTACTATTTTCTATGATAATTGGTGTCTGTTTGTCAATATGTTTTTGTACTTTTAAGTTTCTAAAATTAAAAAAAAAAAAGAAAAAAGATTAATGGGTTCTTATTAGTATGTTAGAAACATGGGATATGCACGCCTATAATCCCAGCACTTGGGAGGCTGAGGCAGGTGGATCATTGCAAGTTTGAGACCAGCTTGAGCTACAAAGTGAGCTCAAGGCCAGCCTGAACTAGGTAGCAAGACCCCATCTCAAAGAGACAAGAAAAGAAAAAGAAACATGGAATATATATATATGTATTCTAAAATGTATATTTATTTCAGAAAATTATTATGTCTAAAAATCTCCAATGAAAAGAACTTCCAATTTATGTTGTCATATATACTTGTAATTGCAGATTTATTCTGTGGTGTAATATTTAATAGTCTCACTTAGAATGTGCTCCATTAGAAATGTTTTCCTTTTATTTTTCAATTTAAGAATTTAATCATCTTATTTAAATATTCTAAAAAGCATTTTAATATAATATCTGATTTTAAGGAATTAATTTTTTATTTAACACAAATCATCTTATCTAATTTTGAGAAGAATTATCTGCCAGCAGCTTAACCCTTGAATTAAAATTCAACCAGCTATAAGTCTATAGATAATCTGGATCATGGGGACATGGAGTACTATTTATGAGAAAAATCTAGTGGTCACATCCTAATGACCACGTTCTACAGATCTGTATTCAAACAGAGTATAAGATTCTAATAATTGAAATGAAAAGCTCATTAATGAAGCCATCAACTAGGCTAAGACATACCGAATAAGTGATTTATAATGAGATTTAAAGGAGAATGGCTCTGGAATATGTGATTTACAAGAGTAGAATTTCTACAGGAGTAGAATTTGGATCTAGTGAAATTCTGAATGATAGATACCATACTAGGCGACAGAGTTCCAGGGCAATGAAAACACCTGAAGAAAGCAGGGTGTGGGTGGGTGGGGATGGCCCTGCTTGGGACCTAAGGGTACCACCCAGGTTGCAGAGTTTTCTGATAAAAGGGAGGGGCAAAGCCATGCTAACATGTGGTGAGTCCCATGTAGTGTTTACTGTTAACAGGTCAAGAGGTGGGACAAGTGTGTAGATGACCATTACATTTCTCTTAAGTATCACCACTATTACAACACTCCTAAGTAAAGCCAGATGTGCTTGAGCTGACTATTCTAAATATATCTAAAGTCAACCTTTTTTCAAACTTTTTATTTAGAAGTGGCTCACTTCCTTTCTAAACATAAACCAGAGCCAGGTGTGGTAGTGTACAACTGTAACCCTTACACTCAAGAGGCTGAAGCAGGAGGATCACCATGAGTTTGAGGCCAGCCTTGGCTACATAATGAGTTCAAGGCCATCCTGAACTATACAGCAAGACCCTGTCTCTCAATAAATAAATATAAACCAAATGCCATGTCCAGCAATCTTCTTTTCCCTAATTTAAATATAATTGTTAATGAGGTGAAAGTTATTTACAGCATAAAAGAAAGAGCTTATAGCCAGGCAGTCATGCACAAACACTGCGT
The DNA here is from genome assembly GCA_004027595.1 of Dinomys branickii. Lineage (NCBI taxonomy): Eukaryota > Metazoa > Chordata > Mammalia > Rodentia > Dinomyidae > Dinomys > Dinomys branickii. The sequence goes on along the minus strand of PVLD010037626.1, from coordinate 8,442 downwards.
GATCTCACTTATAAATGGAACCTGAAACAGTCCAACTGCCAGGTAGGGTGAAACCTGTAACCCCAGCACTCAGGAATCTGAGAAAGTGAGGTAGCTGCAAGTTCAAGGACAGCCTGGGCTGCATAGTGAACTTGATGCCAGACTGAAATACATATAAGGCCCTGTCTCGAAAAAAATAAAAATCAAACTCGTGGGAGTGAAGAGTAGAATGGTGCCTCCCAGGAGTTGGGGATAAAAGGTTAAGTGGGAAGATGTTGGTCAAAGGATCTGACGTTTCAGTTAGTCGGGAGGAATAACTACAAGAAAGCTATCATACAGCATTCGCTGTAGTTAATAACAATGTATTGTATGTGTGCAAATAACAAAGGGTAGATTTCATGTGTGTCCCCATCACGAAACATAAACATGTGAGTTAATCCCCACATTTACTGTAATGTAGTCGCTCCACAATACATACATACTTAAGGCATTACTTTGTTTACTGTAATGTAGACAATTTTTGTCAACTAAAAGAATGAAGAATGCACAGATTAATGTAAAAGCTCATTTAAAGCACTATTCAATAGAAGCCACAGTGATTTCATCCAATCTTGAGGTTTTGCTACATTCCCAGAGCCAGAGACTCCTAGCTTGAGGTAAAAATGGACACAGAGATCTTGGATTTTATGGAGCAGCAGACCCAGAATCTGCAGGTGAACTACTGTACAGACAGCGGGAGAGAACGAGCAAGCTGGGCCAGGGATTAGCTTCAGTGGAGCCATCTGATTAAATCTAACTCTGTGTGATGTGATCATAAAAGAAGACAAATGATTTGCAACTAAAATCAGGATGCATGAAGTTCACTTTCTGTTCCCATTTCTGTGTATCACATTAAATGTATTTATTGCTGTCTTCTTCCCACAAAAGGGCAAGGGGCCTCATTTTTATGAACCTGCTTTAAAATATATAATAATTTGGGGCACCTTTCTTAGTAAGAGGGTTGCTTATGTGCAGAATTTCCACTGGAATTATCATCTCTATTCAGTTGTGATAAAACAAGTATGAAATTTTGATTCCAACTGTATGTAAATAAATTCTCTCATGTATTATAGTGCTCTCAAATGTTGGCAAAGTTGAGAAATTTTAAATAATATTATTCTTTCCTTCAGCTGGATTTATGATGGAAAACTTAATTATCAGTTAAAAAAACAAACCAAGAGGCTTCTAAGTCAAACCTTTTAGCAGTGCTTGACATTTTGAGGAATGCCTAAAATAAATACAACAACTACAAGAAATCTAAAGACTTCTCCAAAGATAAATTACTAATCTCTGTAAAATAAATTTGAAGGACAAATTTTGACTTATTATGTGATTTTTCATTTAGTTCAGAGTTTAGTTTAAAATTATGTGATGATTAATCTTTATATTTTATGGAAAACATATTAAAATTTTTATAATATAATAATAGGAGAATTACAATAGTCAATAAATTGCATATTGTCATCTTCAAAGTAATTTCTCAGAGTATAAGATATGGGCATAAAAAATTCTCCAATTCTCCAAACGATATTAGCACAAACCTTTCTTTCCAGTGAACTAAGCATAACTAACTTGGCTTTTTTTCCTTTCCCTTCCTTCCTTTTCCCATCATAGTTCCTTTTTCCTTTTGAACAATTTCTTCCCATTTCACAATTTCTATTGTATATTTTGATCCTTATTTACTCTTTCAGTTTCTCACACTAGGGAGACAATATGATGTTTACACATGGGCGTCTGACTTACTTTATTTATGCATATGATCTCAAGTTGCATTCACTTACCTATAAATGTCTCAAGTTTATCCTTCTCTATGCCTGAGTAGTACTCCATTGTATAAAAAAAAGACAAGCCTTTTTTATCCATTCCTTGGTTGGTGGGCATTTGGGTTGTTTTCAACATTTAGCTATTACAAGCTCTGCTACTATAAACAGGGGTGAATATATATTTTTGTGATGATGATGTTTTTAATTTTCCAGAGAAGATACCCAGAAAGGCAATAGCTGGGTCAAACAGGACCTCTAATCTTAGTTTTTAAAGGAATTTTAACACTGATTTCCACAGTGGTTGTATGAGTCTACACTTCCACCAACAGTAAAGAAGAGTTCCTTTTGCCCCACAGCCCTGCCAGCATTTGTTATTCTTTGATTTCTTGATGAAAGATATGCTTTCTGGAATGAAATGGAGTCTCACTGTTTTAATTTGCATCTTTCTCAGATGATCAATGATGCTGACAATTTTATGTATCAATTTGCTGAGCCATGGGGTACCTAGATATTTAGTCAAACATTATTCTGGATGTGTATAGGAGCATAGTTCTGATAAATATTTGAACTAATAAACTGAATAAAGCTGATTTCCCTCTCCAAAGCAGGGATAAACATAAAGTCTGGCTCTTCTACTCAAGTAAAAAGGAGCTTCCCCCACCTGAATACCTTAAAACAAGACATACGTTTTTCACTTTTTGGACTTGCGATGAAACATCATCTTTGTTGAATTTGCAAATTGTATATTTAGGAACTTCTCAGCCTCCATAACCATGCTAAGCAATTCCTCTAAAAAGCCCTTAATGATACAAACTGGGATTTCCATGATCATGAAGAATGAAGACATTGCATAAATGCTCAGGTAATTGCCAGGAACTCAATGCCTTATCTTTTGGGGAACTTCACCTATTTCTCTAGTGCATGGGTACATGAATGCATAATATGAACACTCAGATGCATTAATGAATAAATATTAAAGTTATAGCAGTGTCTAAGTAGAAAAATATGTGACACTTCAGTCATTTATGTCTGAGCTTTTAAAAATCAAATGTTTAGGTGACTGGCTGCTTTCCTGAATGAAGAAAAGAAGTACCAAATAACCCAGAAAAGTATCTAAAAAATAGTAGGTTGGCTACATCCAAGTGGATATACCCAGTTGCAAATTGATCAGAACAAACTATTCCAGATTGTTTGTGTCAATTAAAAGCAACCAGTGTGCTCCGACAAAGAATTAGTCCCAAAGACAACATTATTTAGTTTACTATTCTATACCTTGTTAGGCAATTCACATTCTCTCTACTTTTCAAAGACCAAAGATCACACACTATTGTCTTCACGCAAGCTCCCCTCCTGTGATAGACATCCCAGGTCTTCAAATCTTCAGGGACTGAACCAATAAATGAAAAACACATCTGCACTGCTTACTGTTTGCATCATATTAGAAACCTGGAGAAAATTATATTCATTGCTTGAAAACTTAAAAATCAAAAGAAGGTCATGCACTTTTACTATAATCCTATTCTGAGTCTATACTCATTTTAAATATTAGAAATGGAGATTTCTAAGTACATTCAGGCCTTTATCTGAATCCATAGTGTCAAGCAACCAATGATCAAAAAATATTTCTTTTAAAAAATTGTATCTGCAGCAAGAAGCACCCTGGGACCCTTAACAGAAACAGGACACTGCATCTTGAGGAGCCAGACAAAGCCAACAGTGAACCAGTGCAGTGCTTCAGGACACAGATATGGGAACAGAAGTAAGGGGAGGGATGGGATGCCCTTACATTTCAGAGGTTTCATGGCAAAATCCAGCAGCAGAACAGTCTCTGGTCCCTTCACTGCTGAAGTTCCAATGTGGAATAAAAGAAAAGCCATCCAGTCACGGTGGACTACCAGCAGTTGAGAAGCAGGCTAGGGGTAATTCTGCTGAGAGGTGGGAGATGGGACCACCCAGACTCTTCTCATGTGGTCATCAAAAGCCACTCTTAGGTCTAAACACAAAGGCGTTGAAGCATCCCACAGTCTGGGACCAGCAAAACAACCTTGACACATAGGCAAAAGCAGGCAAGCAGACTTGTCCTATGGAAGGACAGGGAACTTACCCCTTGCTAAGATCAGTGGGTAAGAGGAGCGAGTAGTGTGGAACAGAAGAAACTGTGCAGGTTGTCTTCTGGTAGAAGAAAACTATACAAGGTTTGAGAGCAACCCTAAGCGTTTCCTACCCAAGGGTGCTACAGCAACTGCAATAGTGCTGTAGAGACACAGATAGTAAGGAGGAGTGAACATCCAAAGTATTGCCAGATGAAGACCAGTCTCAGCCCCTACATCCAGAGGACAAGATCAGCCTCTCACCCAGCACAACCTACTGCACACTTGCCTGGATTGCACAGCGCATTTATGGGATCTGATTTGAACACTACCACAGAAATGTGGACACCAGAGGAATTATATCATTTTTATTTTTCTTTTGTTGATTTGGTTTTCCTCTTGCAGGCTGATTGGGGCTCAACGTTTTGTTTGGTTGGCTTGTTTGTTGTTTTGCTTTTTGTTTGTTTTAACTAATTAGGTTTCTTACCTTTATTTTTGTTTTGTTCTGTTCATCTTTCTTCTCTCAACTATCTCTCTTAATTTTATGATACTTCATTAAATAAACATTGTATCTTCTTTTTCTGGTTCCTCCAATATTCTTTTGCTCTGTCTTTTATTTTTTCTTTTCTCCACTCTTCTCCATCCTCAGAAAACTTGGGTGATCATCCTTAGCCTTACAGCCTTGCTTCTACTATATTTCTTCTCATTCATTTCTCTATTTTGTCCCATATGCCTCTTAAACACCACCGAATCAGAGGAAAACCAGCCTACCAAAGGGAAATTCATTGCAATGAAGATGCTGGTATATGTTAGATTTTATCGTATAAGTGCAGAGCTTACTCCTGTGGTTAAAGGTACCAAACTAATATTTACCACAGTTTGACAGTTGCTAGTCTGTACTTGATGCTATTGTATTGCTAATTGTATTACTTTAGCTAGAATGCCATACACATTATAATCAATTTTTCTCCCTCATATGACAATGTTGTGATTGTCCAGAGTAATAACCACCACCATAGTCCAATAGCAAAGGATAGATGCTGAGCCAAATAAATATCAACTTCTCATCCTTAATGAGTTGGTAAGGGAAGTTCCTGGTATAGACACAGATGAAGTACTACAACACTTAGAAGACATCTCTGAGGAATGGACATTTCCTAGGGAAGCCTTCATAGCAGGGATATAGCTATTTACTATAAGAAATCTGCAAGCACTAACACAGAAAATAAAATGAAATGAAATAAAATAAAATAAAATAAAAATAGAAAATAAAAAGTGACAAGACATGGAAGCAAAATGCAACCACAGACCTGAAGGCTACCCACGACAAGTCCAGAACACAATGACATAGAAGAAATCAAAAGCCACATTCTGAATCTATCTGATATGCTAGCAGCAGAAATGAAAAAGCAAATGGATTTGGCTATAGGAAAAATAATCTGTCAGGTAAAGAAATAAATGGTCAAAATGAAAGACACCCTCAATAAATCTAGAGTAGACACAGATACAAAATAGAGGAGCTTGGGCGAATAATGGAAACCATGAATGCATAACATAGTAAAGAAATGAAAGCCATGAAACAAGTCCAAACACATATCCAGGAGATTAAAAATTCAAAAAGCAGACAATAAAAAAATGAAAGTAGACACAACAGATTGAATGAAGGCAAAGATAGGACATCAGGTCTAGAAGACAGGATTGAAGTTAGTGACCACAAAAAGAATGACATCTTAAAAATAGCAATGGACCATGAAAAATCAACCTAACAGCTTCTAGATAAAGCAAATAAGACTGACTGGAGTTAATGAGGAAATCAGAGATAGCACAAACAATGTAAAAAAAAAAAACCTCTTCACAGAAATATTGGCAGAAAAATTCCCAAACATGGATAAAGAATTTTACATACAAATAAGTATGGTACACATAACTGTAAAGAGCCATGACCAAAATAAACTGACACCAAGTCATATAATAATCAAAATTCCAGATATTTAGCACAAGAACAGAATATTAAAAGCAGTTAGAGAAAAGACACAAATCACCTATAAATGAAAACCTATTAGAATCACAGCAGACTTCTCAAAACAAACCCTCAAATCAAGGAGAGCTTGGAATGAATTATTTAAAACTCTAAAAAACAACCTACAACGTACATTGATGTACCTTGCAAAACTATCTTTCAAAATCAAACATAACAAAGAACAACTGAAGAAATTTATGCTTTCCAAAGCAGCTCTCCAAAATGCTCCAAAGGGTATTTTAGAAAAAGATAAGGAACACCACAATTCCAAGAACACCAATAGAAAGAAGACACCAAGCAAGGTAAGCTTTTAAATGGAAGGGAAAGACATGGCACTAAAACAGGATAATAATATGAAAAGGATATGCCAACACATATCATCATAACCATCAATGTAAAAGGGTCTCAATTCACCAATCAAAAGAAATAGACGGGTGGAATGGATCAAGAAGCAAGATCCAACAATATACTGCATTCAAGAAACACATTTAACTCGAAAAGAAATTCATAGACTAGAATTCAAAGAATGGAAAACAATACTTCATGCAACAAGTACCAAGAAAAAAGCAGGGTTATCTATTCTATTTGCAGACAGTGTGAACTTCAAGCCAAGACTGATCAAAAGAGACAAAGAAGATCACTATATGCTTGTTAAGAGAGAACTCCAAGGAGAGATAGCAATCCTAAATATATATTCACCAAATACAAATGTACCCAACTACATTAACCAAATATAATTGGATATGAAAAATCCAATAAGTATAACACAATTGTAATGTGGTACCTTAATACCACACTCTCACAAATAGACTCATGACATAGACAAAAAATCAATAAAGAAACATCAGAGTTAAACAAAACCTGTGAACAAATGGACTTACTAGATGTCTACACAGTGTACCACTCCAAAACATCAAAGTACACATTCTTCTCAACTATACTTGGGACATTATTAAAAGTCGACCATATACTAGCCTATAGAGCATCCTTAAGTAAATGAAAAGGAATTGAAATTATACCATGCAAACTATCTGATGATAGTGCAATGAAAACAGAAATCAACAGCAGAAGAAACCATGAAAACTATATAAACAGCTATAAATCAAATAGCACCCTACTGAACAAGCTACGGGTCACAAATGAAATTAAAGAAGAAATTAAACAGTATCTACAACTAAATGATAATGCTGACAAAACATACCAGAAGACACAATGAAAGCAGTCTTAAGAGGGAAATTTATAGCAGTGAACTCTTACATCAGGAAGATAGAATGAACTCAAATGAACAACCTAATGTTTAACCCCAAGCTTCTACAAAAGAACAAGTGAAACCCAAAGCTCATACAAGTGAAGAAATTATAAATTTAATAGAAGAAATCAATGCAATACAGATTAGAAAACCTACAAAGAATCAATGAATCAGAGTAATATATTGAAATATTAAATAAAATTGATAAACCTTTAGCCAACCTTATCAAAAAGAGGAAAGAAAACACTCAGACTTATGCACTTAGGAATGAAAATGGCGAAATCACAATGGATCCTATAGAAATCCAAAAGATCATCCATATTTACCACAGCAATATATGTGTGCCTGTGTTTATAGTAGCACAATATGTAATAGCTAAATCTCGGAAGATACCCAAATGCCCATCAACAGAGCAATGTGTAAAAAAGATGTGTTTCTTTTTCTTAGTACAATGGAATGCTCCTCAGCCAAAAGGATAAAATTGAGACATTTCTAGGTAAATGGGTACCCCTTGAGACCATACTCTTAAGTGAAATAAACCAGACACACGTCTAAATATTACAATGTTTCTCTTGTGTGAGATACTGAATCTTTAAATAAGGACCAAAGTACATTAAAGGTACTGTGAAATAGAAAGAAATGGAAAGGAGAACTAGTGAGGAGTAGGTGGAAAGAAGGGAAGGGAAAAGGAAAAGAAAGAGTCCATACTCTCAAGCGAAATAAATCAGATACACACGTTTAAATATAACTTTGTCTCTCTGGTATGAGAAACTGAAAGGATAAATAAGGACTAAAATGTATAATAGGTACTGGGAAATAGGATGAAAATATTCAAAGGGAAAGAGGAACAGGGATGGGGAGAAGAAAGGGAGGAAGGAAGGAAGGAAACAGAAACAAATCTTTTGTAAATAAGGAGGAGACAAAGGGTTGAAGGGAAGAGAGAGGGTTGGGGAAAAAATGAAAATATCATGTACAGGTACAACTCTCTCTGATGAATATGATCATTATGTATATCTGAAATGTACCAAAAAAATTAATTAAAAATTTTTAAAAGGAAAAAATATTTTGTATTATTATATGTTTGCTTCATTTTTGTGTAAATAAATAGCTAAAATGTGGAAGCAACCCAAGTGCCCATCCACAGAAGACTGGATTAAAAAATTGTGGCATTTTTATACAATGGAATATTATTCAGCTATAAAGAAAGACAGTTTTGGGAACTTTGTAGGCAAGTGGACAAAACTGGAGTCCATACTCATAAGTGAAATAAATCAGCGATACATGTGCAGGCAACGTATTATA